>OX183130.1:61770599-61990599 GCA_945261195.1 Cryptosula pallasiana | reverse complement strand
CCACCTTAGTGGATGACTACAGGACGCACAGTGTTGATACCCAAGGATCCGAGGAAAGGCAACATACCATCAAACTACAGACCGATAACGTGCTTACCTATCATGTATAAAGCGCTCACTGCAATGATTTCGGAAAGTATATACAGACACCTGGAGGAGAAAAAATTTAATACCATGGGAACAGAAGGGCTGTGGAAGAAGAAGCCGAGGAACTAAAGACCAACTGATTATAGATAAGTGTATAATGAAAGACAGTAAGAACCGAAAAACAAACCTGATGATGGCGTGGATAGATTACAAGAAAGCATACGACATGGTGCCACACAGCTGGATTACATCCGTACTTGAGATTGTGAAAGTGGCGGAAAACACAATGAAATTCATCAAAGGCAGCATGGAAATGTGGAACACAATTCTTGAAAGTGAATGTAAAGAACTAGGAAAAGTGCATATCAAGAGGGGCATCTTCCAGGGGGATAGTTTGTCACCACTATTGTTTGTGCTAGCCATGATACCACTGACATATGTATTGAGGAAGATGAAACCATCATACACAACAAAAGAAAAGAACAGCGTAAACCACCTCCTATATATGGACGATCTGAAATTGTATGGGAAATCAGAAAATGACATAACATCACTAATCAATACTGTAAGAATTTATAGCAATGACATTGGAATGGAGTTTGGACTAGATAAATGTGCCACCATCATACTAAAGAAAGGGAAACTAGCTAGAGGAACTGATATACAAATGCCTGAAGGAGATGCAATACACCAGATGGAAGATAATGAAGAATATAAATATTTGGGAATATTAGAAGCAGATGATATCAAACATAAGAAAATGAAAGACAAGATATTCAAGGAATACTCAGATAGAGTAAAAAGGGTTCTGAAGTCGAAGTTGAATGCAGGAAATTTGTTCCAAGCTATAAACACTTGGGCTGTTTCTTTGTACCGATATGGAGCAGGAGTTGTAGAGTGGACAAAAGATGAACTGAAACAGATTGACAGGAGGACACGGAAATTGATTGCAATGCATCGTGGGATGCACCCGAGATCAGATGTAGACAGACTCTATGTTGAAAGGGGAAAGGGAGGAAGAGGCCTCATGAGCATTGAGGACACAGTGAAGTATGAAAGCCACAGTCTGAAGAAATATACAGAAGAAAGTCAAGTGGAAGATATACGTAATGCAGGAAGAGTGATAAGATCAGACGAGGAAGACATGACAAAATCAGGATACAGAGACAAGCAGAAAACAACACGTATAGATGAATGGGTTGAGAAACCGATGAATGGACAATACATCAGACAAACGAAAGAACACACGGCAGTAGAAACGTGGAAATGGATGACACGAGGGAGCTTGAAAAGAGAAACGAAGAGCTTAATTGTCGCCGCTCAAGATCAGGCACTGAGGACGAATTACAGGAAGGCCAGGATAGAAAAGAGTTCGGATGACGCAAAGTGCAGACTGTGTAAGACCCGGGATGAGACGATAAGTCACTTAGTCAGTGAGTGCCCTAAAATCGCACAAACAGAATACAAACACCGACATGACAAAGTAGCTGCAGCTGTGCATTGGAGCATATGCAAAAAGCACGGTTTACCACACACAGAGAAATGGTATGATCATAGAGCTGAGCCAGTTATAGAAAACGAGAAAGTAAAACTGCTATGGGACTTTAACGTTCAGACAGATAAAGTGATAGAAGCGCGAAGACCGGACCTCATATTAGAAAATAAAGAGACCAGCGAATGTCAGATTATAGATATAGCAATACCTGGGGACACAAGAGTGATAAAGAAAGAAGAGGAGAAGATTGATAAGTATAAAGATCTAGCATTTGAGATTGGACGACTGTGGAAAGTGAAACCTAAGGTGATACCGATAGTGATAGGAGCACTTGGGACAATATCCAGCCGTTTGATATCTTACATGGCTGAGATTGGAGTACAGCTATCCTTTGAAACAATTCAAAAGACTGCCCTGTTGGGTACGGCCCAGATTCTACGAAAGGCTTTACAGTAAAACGGAATAGTGATAACCCTTTGGCCCTTAGCTAGGGCCCGGGCTCACTTTACACCAACCGTCAGGTTGTGAAATTTACTTCCCGAATAACAATAATAACAATAATAACAATAATAACAATAATAACAATAATAACAATAATAACAATAATAACAATAATAACAATAATAACAATAATAACAATAATAACAACAATAACAATAACAATAACAATAACAATAACAATAACAATAACAATAACAATAAAAATAACAATAACAATAACAATAACAATAAAAATAACAATAACAATAACAATAACAATAACAACAACAACAACAACAATAACAATAACAATAACAATAACAATAATAATAATAATAAGGCATACTAAAGATGGCGTCTTTCAACAGTCTTAGCGTTGGATCTCTGCAGCTACGGGTCCTATGCTCATCTGGCTCATCGGGTAAGAATACTTGGCTATACCTTGCATCACTTGCTCTTGGCTGTACTTCATAGCAATCCACTGCTGTTCACTGCAACTACTGCGTTGATTGTTTTCAGGCACCAGTCCATCGCATGGCCACTTTGTGCATTTCCATTACAATATCAGCTAACGACTTTAGATCATTTGCAGCATTGGATGAAATATAATTTATAGAAAGAAGAAAGTTTAAAATTGAAAATTACAGAAAATTGAACTTTATCATCTTCTCATCAACTATATTATGAGATCGTTTGCATTACCAATGAGGCATAAGTGTTTTTTGCAACTGCAAAAAAGAACCTCATACCTAACCAAAGATTTGTTGCTGAAAGTCGTCAAAATAATTTATGATAAGCTGTTGCCTGGTCCTTCCTTACAGCTTTCGGAATGCTAGTGACAGTATAAGAGGAGATCTGTAGCCAGGGAGAACGTTTATTCAGCATCACGTCGATCAACTGGATCTGTCATCTCTTGATACTTATTCAATCCCCAGTTGCCGTCTCATGTCTTTGTACTGATGTAGCAATCTAGCTACCTGCTGCGCTTGGTGTCTGTTCCTGCACTGAGGAAGGGCGGCTGAATACAGCTCAGAGATGTGAGAGAAAACAGGAGAACGCGGGGAATGTCTGGGAGATACAGGTGCTGTCTTAGCCACAGGTTCCATTGGCTCCACCTTTTCGGGGTTCACTCCTCTGTCGTGGCCTACAGTGCTGCCCGCTTTCAACTCCACTGGCTGAGCCATTGGGTTCATGCACCTTACCAGCACATGTCCTTTATCGTCTGGTTCGTTCAGGTGGCTGAAATGGGGGGGGGGGGAACCTCCTGGGCACGATTCTATCAATCCAAGGGGTAGATAACTCTGTGTGGTCATTTTACACAAGATGGTAGACTCCACACCGGGTGGTAGTTTAGTGGGATGGAGGACCTGGACACTGTTCATCAGAATGGTACCATTCTTGTCGGTACAGCGCATCTCTCTGCCGGCTACAACTATAGAGCACTCGCTGAACTTCAAGCGGCAATCGTGATCTGTGAGGAAAGGCATGCCCAAGATGGCGTCCTCACTCAGGTGGCTGACTACGAATGCAACCATTGTCTTTACATCTTGTAGACAAAGAGTGACTCTCCCTGTTCCATAGACCGGAATCTGAGTGCCGTCGGCCATGATGCCGTGGGATTCGCTCTCCTGTATTGACTGTCTCACTGCCTCAGGCAACTGGTTAAAGATATGCTTGGACAAGAGGTTGGCGGTGCAACCAGTATCCACAAGAAGAGTGACCAGCTTGCCTTCCAATTTCCCTGGGAGGAAGTGACTCGCTCTGTATGACCACTCTTCCTCAGGGTTAGACAGACGGGTGGGTTGTACCTTCGCAGCTTGAGTAGGGGGAGGTGACGCTCTGTTCTTAGGACGTGAAGGGCGCTCCCCTCGCAGGCTGGTCGGTGTGACTGCCGTCCGATAGTCTTGAGCATGAGTGGTTTTTCACATTAGCGGGCCTGCAGGCTGTACAGAAGGTGCCTCAGGTAGTGAGGGTATGGCTGGAGGGATCTGGCAAGGCTCCGACTCATTCGCTTCCTCGTGTAAAGCGGTGTAGCGATTGGAGATGGGAAGCTGCCACTCCAGTTTAGCGGGTGGCTTCTTTCTTCTAAGGGAGGATCCTGAAGATCCGGTAAGAGGCACAGAAGGTACCAGGTTACCCTTCTTGCTGATTCTCTCCTCTTTGTGGGAGGTCTAGACGGAGCGGTAGAAGACAAAGGGTTGTACTTCTATAGTCTCGCTATCTCTTCTTTCCACCTTTTTGCCCTACTGCAGGTAGCCGGGGAGGTAGCTACTACGGGCACTTCTCGTTTCTCGACACAGGCTTTGCTTTAGGTTTAGCGACAGCCTTTTGTCTCACGGAACAACCGTTACTGAAATGGCCCACCTGTCCACAGCTCCAACACTGGGGGGTTGGTGTAGTAGGAGGTTGCTGCTCAACGGCAGGGAGTACAGGTGCAACGGGAGAGTAATATGCTCCAGGCTGAATCTAAGCAGGAGGCTTCATCACTGTATGATGAGCAGGGGTTGTGTGATGCGAGGGAGCAATATACGGCAGGGGGGGGAGGTGAATGCACTGTTTGCTGCCACTATCTCAACTGTTGTAACTCAGTGGCCATGTCCTGGACCGTCTGTAACAACCTAGTCATCGCGCCATCAGGTACTGGTGTCGGCTGCAGGGGTGGAGAGGAGTAACTCACTGAGGGGTAACTGCTCGCAGCTACATTTGACTACAGCAGTCGTCTGGAAATGACGGTACTGGGTCATCGAAAGTTTACAGTATTCCTCCTCGGAATCCTCGTCGTCTTCTTTATACGCACTTTCTTCTATCATTCTAACCTTCGTTGGCTTGGTGTCTGAAACTGCTGTTATGTGGAGGAACTCACTCCCGGCACGAACAGCATCTTCAAGGCTCTGGGGATTCACAGCTAACAGATGACGCTGTAGATACAGGTGTCCCAGGGTAGGCAGGAACATCTATAGCACTATTCTCTCCACATGTCTAGCGGCAAATCTTCATAAGCAATCCGTAGCAATCTCTCCATTTCATTGGCGTGTTCCTGGAGGGCATTCTTTGGTAATTTCTTCAGGAGTGCTATGTTTTGAAAAGCTTCACGGCGTGTAAGGCCAAAACGAGCATGGAAGTTGGTAAATACGATCTGTAGATTGTTAGGCCTGCCACAATCCACTGCTTCATCACGGAGTGCTTCTCTCACACGGAGTAGTGCCGTGTGAGCATTCCAATCATTGGGTTTGACAACTTTTAGGAATCGAGTAATGAAGTACTCTACATCACGTTGGCCGCTGAATTTGGGAGGCTTGAAATTATGTGCAGGAGCAGGGGGAGGGGTGCGAGGTTGTAGTACACCTTGTAACATCTGTGCTAGCCGGTCTAAGGCCGCAGCTTCAGGAGTGCCTGCTGGCAGTTGTCCTGCACTCCTGGCTGTCTGTACAGCCATCCAAGGGGGCAGTGGCTTTATCTTCTTTCAGCTGGGTGTTCAACTGTACGGGAAGACAGATCTTCTGGTAAGTGACTGTGTACTGGAAGGAGAGCTGTGATGTCTGTAGCTCACTTCAAGACAGGCAGTCTTCAGCTTCAGCGAGAGGCATGAGTGCCGTACTCTCTCCACGCTGTAGGAGGAGCGCTCTGTTTAGGGGGGGGGAGGGGTTTGCCACATGATCAGAGTAAAGGGGAGAACTGTGTCTGTGGGGTGGTGGTAGGGTGGTCGACCGGATCACTGTATGAGAGGGAATGCACTACTTCTTGGGAGAAAGGGGGAAAGAGTAGAAGTGTGTTTGGCAATTGGCTGACTTTCTAACAGTGTCTCTCGTTCACGAGAATATCCCACTGCTGTGCCACCAATGTAAAGGATTTCGTTGTGATTTCGAGAATACCTTCACTGACGACTGTTAGAAAGTGCCTGTATTGTATAGCAATAGCAGTACGGTAATACAGAGTGCAAATAGACTTGTAGCGTAGGCTCTCTGTGGAAGGCAGTTGATACAAACAGTAAGCGCTACCAGTATGGTTGCATAGGCTCTCTGTTGTCGAAGGGCTGTATAGCTGACAGATCTGGATGTAAGTTATACGAACAATAGGGATACAGACCCACTAAATACTAAAAAACAGCCTCACTAAGTTCACAAAGTTTCAAACTAATAATAATTTATTAGTAGAACACAAAAGCTTGCCGGATAAACAGTCCTCATGAGCGTACAGTAACTTGAACTCTTAAACAACACCAAATTGATGTAAGCAATTGCTGACACTAATTGACTAGATACTATCCTAGCCTTAGCTAAACTCATATTGACTAACTCTAAGCAAATCTAAAACAACTCTGAGCGCTGGGCGAAACATCTTGCTATTTATAGAAAATCATAGCAGTTGAAAATGGCAACATATGATTGGCTCAAATAATAATTGGCACTACAGAAAAGATGAATCACAATGAGTTGACCAAGCATAAAAAATTACATACATAAACTAGCTGGATGAGAACTGGCTAGCTGCCAATATTCAAGTGTTAATTATAAATATAGATATACGACGTCAAATTATAGTCCTTAGCTCATAATCCTCACC
Source organism: Cryptosula pallasiana (assembly GCA_945261195.1). Lineage (NCBI taxonomy): Eukaryota > Metazoa > Bryozoa > Gymnolaemata > Cheilostomatida > Cryptosulidae > Cryptosula > Cryptosula pallasiana. Next base: position 61,983,974 of record OX183130.1, on the reverse strand, counting down.
GGTTGGTCTTGACTGAAAGAGGGTGCCTGGATCAGCTTTGTTATCTGTGCAAGGTTCCAGTGCTTTCAACTAAGCAAGCTTATGCTTGTCTAGCTAGCGCCTCTACACTCACTACTCAATCACGTGTGCACTACTTTTCAATCAAACAAGTAGTGCACACTATCTAATTACTGGCCACACTAGGCGGATTCCATTACAGTATGTTTGAGACGACGGCTCACTCCATTTGTAAAGCTGAGGTTGATGTTGAAGTTGTGAGGGTTCCTTGTCATTCTTAGGCCTTAGCAGGCTGACTGTGTTTCTGTGTCAGCAAATAGGAGTTTGTCTAGTAGCAACTTTCTAGTGGATAAGTAAAGAACCTAAAGTTCCACCGCACTATTGATTTTCTTAAATAAGATTTTCTCGTTAAAATTTTTTCCGATGTGATGTTATTACTGTGTACTAATACAAAAAAGTATTCCAAGGCCAATACATTACATAAAAAACAAAACTCTTGTATTTGCAAAATCGGTTTTTTTGTGGAACTGGATTTAACTAAAAGTTGAGCTTTATTTTTTGCAAAAATCTAAATCACCAAACATTGATTGAACTATCTTTTAAAATTTTGCTTGGTAGAATAATTTAGTTTGTTCAAAGCATGGCGACATTCAGAAAATGTTTTACTTAAAGGTTTTGACTTATCTTGAGTTGGTACTTCATGCAGTAGTCATTCCAACTGACACCAATTGTGTCACTATTAATGTTTATTGGTGAGTTCTTATTTGCAAAATTTAAATTAACTTTTTTATTTTTCATTAGTTTGGCAGTAAGTTTTAACTGTTGCGCAGTGCCTTTGAATAACATTTCAAAAAATGAAATACAATTTTAACTTGAACTTTTAAAATGAATCTATAAGTACTGCTATTGCAAATAGCCAAACTGTTGCCCTACAATACTTTCACATTTTTGTTTTTATTATTGTTGTCACCTGTTAATTATATATCTACTTACAGCAGTTTACAGGCCCACCATCACTACCACAAGTTCCATTCTTTACATAGACAGTAACAGTATTTAGAAGTATTCTCTTTCCCAGGTCTACCTTCCACCACTGGTTGTTTGGATGGTAGAGGTCTGTTACTGTGTAAGTGGTGAGGTTTCCGTCTACAGCCCTGCCAGCTCCCCAGTCACCACCAGCAAAGGGATAGGTAGAGGACTGAGTGGCTGGTCTACCAGAGGCGTAGTTATAGCCTGTGATACAAAGTTGTTTTATTAAATAAACATACATACTTCATGGAGCTAATATATTCTTTATGAGTGTCCGTTAGTTTTCACTAAATACAATCATGAGACATGAGCACATATACTGCATTCTATCTATTTGCCTTTTTTATATAGAAAATGAATCATGATACGGTAACAGGGGTTTGTGAAGTGTTCTACTCCAATAGGATTTTCAAGTGAATTAAGTCTTTTTTATAATCAACACGTAAGCACAATAACTTGCATGTAGGGGAGAGAGGGGCTAGTTGAAACAAAGGGCAAGTTGAAACTTTGAGATATCTTTTTGGGAATTATCTTCTCACCTTTGTACCTTTCACACAAGAGAGCTTTTAGTTAGGTCAACTATCAGCCATATTTAAATTTCTTTCTCTGCTGCAACTTTCACTGCTGAATGAGATTTTTTGATTTTTTACCCTCCAACTAAGTTTTTGAGAGATTTACAATATTGGAACGAGCAGAAGTATTAGCACATGTTTTTCAAAGACAGTTTTCCTCCAAGACACTGGTATGTAACTACTTATATTCCTACCATCATATTTTGTATATGTAACTAGGTTTGTCAAAACCAACTTGTTTTTGTTGGATTTCAGAATTGGGGCAACTTGAAACAAAGCACCTGGGGCTTGTTGAAACATTGTTTCAACTTGCCCCAATGCCTTTTTAGTTTTTGTAATATGTTTTTCTTTACTATGCAAGCTAGTGGTGAAGTGCCTTCTAAATTTAACTAATATTTTAGGTACAGTGGTTCGCAGCAACAAACGGAAAACCGATCGAGGTGAATAAAGAAGCATGTCTAGGGCACTTCAGCTAGTTGAAGAAGGTCATAAAATACGAAGTGCTGCAAAAGTTACAGGTGTAAACTATGTCACACTTTCTAGAAGACACAAACACAAGGATAAAGGGGGATACAAGAAACCCCGTAAAGTGTTTAGTGATGAGCAAGAAAGGGAACTCGAAGACTATCTTATAACGAGTTCGAGAATGTGTCATGGTCTGACTCCACAGGAAGTAAGAAAACTTGCTTTCAGATATGGTGAAGCCAGCAATTTAAACATACCTGCAGCATGGACAACTAAATCGGAAGCGGGCGAAGACTGGCTAACAGAATTCATGAACAGAAATGGAAGCCTCTCTATCCGTAAGCCAGAGGCAACCAGTCTTGGGTGGGCCACAAGCTTTAATAGGCACAATGTAGGTTTGTTTTTCAAGAATCCAGCCGATTCTCTAAACAAAAACAATATTCAACCAGGAAGAATTTGGAATGTTGATGAAACCAAGGTAACCACGGTGCGCAAACCACCAATGGTTGTTGGTGACAAGAAAGTCAAACAGCTGGGACAGGTTACTTCAGCAGAGCGCGGTATATTGGTTACAGGCGTGTGTTGTGTAAGTTCTACTGGAGTGAGCATCCCACCAGCGGATGTATGGCCCAGAAAAACAGAAAGAAGCATGCAAGCCTACATGCGAGGTACTCCTACAGGTGCACTCGGTTTGTATCATGAATCTGGATGGATGACCAGTGACAACTTTCTGCTTTGGATGAGGTTTTTTTTATCGGCAATGCAAAACCATCAGTAGTAATATATGAGCAGATCTCCCTACCAAGTGTTTTTTTGTGGATTAGTTCTTGGGGGTTATGCAATGAGTTACGACGTTGGGTGGATTCGCCGAGTTTATATTGTATTTTATTTGGGGGTATTTGAGTGGCATTTGAGTGGCATTTAAGTGGCATTTGAGTTTTGATTATTTTTTTACTTGATTTGAACTTATATGGCATATAGATTTTGAATGCATGGCACTCATATGACAACATTTTTGATGGAGTTGTAATTGCTACTGAATTGTTTTTGTATATGATATAACCTTCTACAACGATATAGTTATTGTTATAGTTTTATTATTACATAATAAGTATTACATTAATTGCTTACTGGAGAATGTAATAAAATATATATCATAATAAAGTGTAATAGGTTGAATATATAGTGTTAAAGTCTATAAAAACTTTTTAATTTGTAAAGTATTTGATGATTTTACAAGAAATATCATCACATTCAGGTTCAATGACGATGAGAAGATTTTCTTCAAGTTTAAGTTTACTATCTTCCAATATAGATAGAGAAAGTTTTGAAAAATCCTCCAAGTCATTATAAATAAAAACTCTATAAATCGATAGTGTTGAACTTGTAATTGCAGCTGAATTGTTTTCGCATATGATGTATCTATCACACACACAATCAGTAGTTGTTTCGATTTCTTCTTTTTATATAGTAGAGTTTGTAGGGCTTGGCTGTTCCAAAATTAAATCGACTAAACCCAGAGCTTGTGGAAGAGATGGAATTGATGGTGATAAAGCTGGAACTAGTGACTCGTTTGTAATTTTTGTTGTTGTCGTCGTCTGCGGAGTTGTGGTGATTGTTGAAGTTGTTCTTCGAATCGTAGGTAGTAATCCTTCATCGTATAAACGAATGTAATTTAAAGCTTCATCGGTTTTGCAAACAAAGTATTGTTGAGGCCACATATCATAAGTGTCACAGCTTCTACGTTGGTGAGAAAACTGCATGAAACATGTGAGTGTATGCATACGATATTTTAAGTTTTTTTCTAAAATATGAGTTACTGAATTAACCGCCTCCATATTAAGAGGTCCCGAAAAACATCCAGACGCTCTATGAGATAAAGTGAATGGTCGAATCTCTGTTGCAAGACAATAACTGCTTAGGATTGGGAATAATAGAAGATAGATTCGATATTTCATCTTTATTCAGAGAGAGAGACTTTTAACCTAGTTTATGCTTTCATCATTTAGAGTTAACTGTCTTGCATTTCGGTGGACTTTGGTTAATATGCTCCAACTAAAGTTCTATATATATAACTTTGGGATCGCATTTGTCTTTGTTATCTCCTTGACATGTGATGCTGATGATAATCTTGTTTTGAATAGACTTCAAACTTTCAAAACTCGAAAATGACAAATTTACACCTTCAATACCATTGATGTTAGTGATGATAGTACCTATTTTCGGCTTCTCATTGGTCGAATGATTGCATTCCACACAGGCAAAGTTGGTTGACTCAAACTCTTCTGTTGGTGGACAAATCAAACGTGAGGTGTTGTATTCAAATACACATAATTTATCATTCCAAAATAGTTTTGTATTTTGAGTAAGACCTTCCGTATTATTTTTAACCCCTATTGCACATTCCTCCTGACTCAGAGTGTATTTTGTTGGTGTATTACAGGTCAGGGTATCTGTAGAAGTTTTGCTTTTGCAGATCCAAGAAGCGTTTTGAGCGATAATAAAACTACAATGTAAATAGTTGGAAGGATAGAGTCTCACACAGTTTGTTCCATTTTCATCTTTATATCGAATACTCTTTTCAAAAGGTGAAAAAAATAACACATCATTTTTTTCCATAACTCCATCTATACATTCATCAATTTCGTCGGCATAAAATACTTCGCTGACATTGAAACTGTCGAAACTCGAAAATGTTGATTCACACCTTCGATTTTATTGATGTTAGTGATGTTAGCTGGATTTGATTCCTCATTGAAGGTAGTGATGTTAGCTGGAATTTCGATATCATTGATGGTAGTGATGTTAGCTGAAATTGATTCCTCGGTATCTGTAGAATCTTTACTCTTACAGATCCAAGAAGCGTTTCGAGGGATGAAAAAACCGCAATATATATAGTCAGAAGGGTAGAGTCGCACACAGTTTGTTCCATTTTCATCTTTATATCGTATAGTCCTTTCGAAAGGTGAAAAAACCAAGACATCATTTTTATCCATAACTCCGGCTATACATTCATCAATTTCATTGGTATAGAATACTCCGCTAACATTGGGAAATGTTAGTGCTAATAGCAAAATAAATACGCAGCTCATTTTTTAAAATGTTTTTGCTTTCAGTGTTGAAAGTTGAATACTTTCTTTCTTGATGTTCTTTCTATTTATACGTAAGTGGCTAGTGGTTTGTTCAGCTCTCTGAGCTGATTTTGAAGATGTAAAACAATCTCATCAAAGTGGTTACCAAAATGTAAGTATGGTTCCAATCGAGATTGAGACAAAAGAACATGTGTTCCTGTCCAGCGAAATGAAGTCAAACCTCTTAAAATCGAAATATCTATCAAATCACCTAGTTCAGCATCTTTCAAACATTGCTTAATATCAATCAGTTCGATCGCTCTTTTGAGATCTTCAAAATCTATCAACTTGTCTTGCGGACAGCATACTTTTGGTTCAAAGCTCCTAGAACAGTTTAAGCATTCGAGAGGATTTGCTCTTGAAATACAATTACAGCTCAAAAGCATGCTTTGTATTGATTTACGAACTAGATTGAATCCTAACACAAAATAAAATACTTCTTCGGTGATGAGTTGAACAAAAAGAGGATTCGAACGCTCTAAAGGAATGTGTTCAAAATAAGTCCTTATGAACTTAGGAACAAAATCAGCCAATGTAGCAATTGACTTGAATCCTTCAGTTTTTCCACTCATGTTTCTTCTGTAGTTCAGAGATAAATGAAGCAACATTTTTTGTAGTAGTTCTTTTATGAGTCCTCAGATATACTTGTTGAATCAATAGGTATTATCGGGTTGACTGAATCTTCTTTTTCATCAGGAGTATAAGCATATGGATATCCTTCTGCTATCGCAAGTAATTTATCCTTTAGACGTTGATAAGCCAGTTTGCTCTGACTAGCAGGTAATAGGTAGGGATTTAATCGTGCTCTCAAATTTGTTAACATAAAGGGAGACTTCAAATCATCAGAGGAAAGATCCAAAAAAGCATTAATCCATTCATCATGCACCAAAAAACCCATTTTACCGTTTCTCAAAACTTGTCTTCTATCAATCCAGTCGATAGCATCACCCAATTCTTTTTTGGTAGGTGTAGCACCTTCAACCATTTCAGCATATCTTTTACAAGTGATACATTTATCATCAACGTGTGAACAGTAACAGTTTAGCAGTGATAGATTGGTTGCTTGCTTGTAAAAACTTCCTCCTAGTACACAGTATACACATTCTTCCGTAAAATAAATCCTCAACATTTCATCAGAAACCTCAGCCAAAAAAGTCTTAGATCCTATAGCATCGGAAGCTTCTTGGTGAGCAAAGTCTTCAACACGTAACATATTTGTTGTTATTCCGCTAAATTACAAAACGCGAATGATCCGTTTTCAAATTGAAATACCTATTTAATCATTCATTACTTTTTCTTTTTTTTGAGGTTAATTGTTATGCTAGCTCATGTAGATCTTCATAAATACTTTAATTTCAACCTGACAACCATCGATTGGACAAGGTTTTACTACTGATGAGCATTCAGTAAGTGCTTTTTCCTTACACTCACTACAGTAAATGAGATGACCGCATGGAAGAGAGATATGATTTGCAATTACTTTTTTTTCATGTGACTCAGACACACATTGAGCAAGTTTGTTTTGCTTAGTCTGATCTTTATCTTTTTTTAACGAATCAATTGTTTTAGCATCATTTTTTAACAGTGTTGACGAATTCTCAACAGATGTAAAATCATTTTCAAAAGTATGTAAGGCTTCAATCATAAAACCTATTCGCTCAAATGGTTTTCCATTTAACACTAAAACTTGTTCGATATCGTTTTGACTGTATCCTAGTTTTTTGCAAATAAGTTTCATTTCTTCGGTGTCATTGTTGAGCGTTATTTGTTTTACTTTTTCTCGATATTTTTCAACCCCTCGCTTACACCTTTTGTCTTTGTCTGTTCGCATGTAAACATCCTCAACATACTCTTCACCTTTACTCCCGAGTAAAAAATAACAGTCAGGGAACCATCGACAGTGTTCCTCCCACGGTAGATCACTCTCTTCCCATTCTTTAAGTTCACCTGAGCAAAAGAAGCATTTTACACTATCTCCGAACTTAGTATAGTAGAAACCTGCATTGGAAAGGAGTTTCATGGAGACTTTACCCTTCCATTGTTTGAAACTGTCTTCTCTAGATGCTTCAGTAGCAAAACGTGGTGTACCAGCACGATCAATTGATATACCTAGAGGTAATACTTCTGCAGTTAAATCTCCTCTTCTAGTTTTTTGTTCTTCCATCGTATAACTTTTGACAATTGAGATGTTTTTCATTTCATCTGCAAGTAGTTTTCTAGGTCTATACACACGATTGCGAGTATTAAATCCTCTAACAAATCGACAAAACGGAAAACTTTCAGCATGTTCTTTCATCGGATGTTCATCTTCATCCTTCCAGTTTAGTAATACCCCTCGGCAAAAAGCACATCGAACAGCGTTGTCTTTTTCAAGGTTATAGAAACCAGCTCCAGCCATGTTTTCACCACAATGTTTACCTACTTGTCTCCAATTTGTAAGAAACGATTTTCTTCAATAACTTTCATCAAGCATTAAAGTCTCTCTTTCATAAAAAGAGAGTTCATTGCAAATGAACTTGAAAAAGTCCGTTGGGGAAAGTTGCGCAATAGTTTTTTGTAATTTTAATGACAAAAGACTACAGTGATTATCCGGATAAGTTGCGACGACATAAGTTATTGCAGTGGTATCAGGAAAAGTTCGTTGTAAAAACAACGACGAAGTAACGAGTAAACTATCATCTATCCATTCAGTGCAGTCTTTAGTATTTTTAAAACAATTCCGAGTTTTTCGCATTTCTTTTTTTTCGTTATAAATAGTATTTGCTACATATCTGTTGTTTGTTACTCGACACATTATTTATATATAATATAAGTAGTAGCTTCAGTTATTACTCAAGTTGAAGTTTTGTTGGAAAGTTCTTTCCCTTTGATCTAGTTCGTTGTTATTCTAAAAAAAAATGATAATGCTTTATAGCAAAAAATAAAAAAAGACTAAAGTTTCAATTTTTTTCAATATACTTGAATCGATTACTATTGTAATAGAATGTAAATACTTACATCAGAAATGAAGACTTGTCTTTCTTTGAATTAAAATGAATGATATTCCTACTTGTTTGAACTTGAGCTACTTTCTAGAAAATTTGGATGAAGGAGTACTTTTTTCATTTCGAAGTCCTGAAATAATAATAATAATAAAACATAATTAAAACTTACATACAACATTTTTTGATATCTTAAATAGTGAATAATCTTGTTTTTCAGAAAAATGTCTTCACATTTAAATTGATTACAATTAAAACAAAATATAAATACTTACATCACAAATGAAGACTTGTTTTCTTTGAATTAGATGAATTATACACATAGTTGTTTGAACTTCAGCTGTTTCCTATGTAATTCAAATGATGAAGAAGGAGTGCTGTAGTAGATGATGATGTAGTAGATCTTGTTCCTTCAGTTACTAACGATGAAGTGAATGCTTTCTGTATGAAAACAGTGCTTCTTATATAGCTTAAGTTGCACTGCTATGATTCAGCATTATTTTCATGTGAATAGAAACCGTTGCTTTCGCGGGAATAAATATTTCATTTTCACGCGAATACAAACCAATGTTTTCGCAGGAATAAATAATTTATTTTCCCGCGAATGGAACCTGTTGCTTTCGCGGGAATAAAAATTTTATTTTCCCGCGAATACAAACCAATGCTTTCGCGGGAATAAATAATTTATTTTCCCGCGAATGGAACCTGTTGCTTTCGCGGGAATGAAAATTTTATTTTCCCGCGAATACAAACCAATGCTTTCGCGGGAATAAATAATTTATTTTCACGCGAATGGAAACTGTTGCTTTCGCGGGAATAAATATTTTATTTTCACGCGAATACAAACCAATGCTTTCGCAGGAATAAATAATTTATTTTCACGCGAATGGAAACCGTTGCTTTCGCGGGAATAAATATTTTATTTTCCCGCGAATACAAACCAATGCTTTCGCGGGAATAAATAATTTATTTTCACGCGAATGAAAACTGTTGCTTTCGCGGGAATAAATATTTTATTTTCACGCGAATACAAACCAATGTTTTCGCGGGAATAAAAATTTTATTTTCCCGCGAATACAAACCAATGTTTTCGCGGGAATAAATATTTTATTTTCACGCGAATACAAACCAATGCTTTCGAGGGAATAAATAATTTATTTTCACGCGAATGGAAACCGTTGCTTTCGCGGGAATAAATATTTTATTTTCCCGCGAATACAAACCAATGTTTTCGCGGGAATAAATATTTTATTTTCCCGCGAATACAAACCAATGCTTTCGCGGGAATATCGCGTGAAAAACTGCTGAGTCATAGATATATTATAAAGAAGGTTTCACGAGATGGTTTTTCATAGGGTTAATTAGTACAGCTTTAGCTATTTAAGAACCACTGTTTTCACACAGAAAGCATTCAGTTCTACAATAGCTAGCAAAGAAGCAACATCTACACAGGGACTGCTACATTTACTTGAAACTATAGAAAGACTTTCATTCAATAAGGTGAGAATCACTAAATAATTCTTTAACATATATTGATAAAAAACTTCAACTAGATTTGCTATAATACTTCAGAAAGTTAATTTTATGTTTCAATATTTTGTTCTTATTAATAAAAGATCAAATAGTTTCACCATAATGCATCAGAAAAATTATTATGGTTTTGATTATGTGTTTATTTTATAAATATCTAGTTAGTTTATTCTTTTCAAAATATTTTTCAAATTCCAGCCATCTGTTACATATTTTTTACTCTCTTTTCAGTTCCAACTTCTGACTGAACGCTCTGAATATGAATGAAGACCGTAATACCTCATTTCTCTCAACATTCGAACCATACTCTGATGATAAAGAAAATATCCCTCCTGATTCACATATAATAAGAAGGAAACTGAAAACAATTCGACCAAAGCCATGGGATTCGGATAGAAATAAAACGATTGACTATACTTGGACTTTGAAAGCACCATCTCTTTCTCATCTTTCCTGCTTGTCAAAAAATGCTGCTAGTTTGCTCAATTCTTGCGATACCAATGACAGAGTAATGATTGGAAGGTTTCAACCACTTCACTTAAATCAAACGCCATCACTTCTCGAGATAATCTCCATCGAAAGACCAACTGAGGATGTATATAAAAACTTATGCATTATCCGCTACAATGTCGAAACATTTGGCAACAGACGACAAGTGAGGTCTATGGTGAGAAATGAGGATTACAACAAATTAGCTCCAACACAACCGGATGTTCCAAAACTGGTGGTTTTCATGGGATTCGATTCAGACAAGCATCCAATCTTTCACCCTATCAACTTCCCATCCAATATTTCCCTTGAGGAAGCTAAACAGCTAAGTAGATTAATAAAAAAAAAAACACCTAGTCAGTTGATCAGTATGGTTCGTATCGCAACACTCTCTCAATTTGCTGTTGGAAGTGTAATCAGTTTTGAATCTCCTCAAATATCAACTCAGTTAACATTACCTAATGGAGAAGTGGTGATGGATGCGCTACTGGTAAACTACAGATGTTTGCAATACGATGGTTTGATGATGGGAGTTCTATATATACCTGAAAAACATGCTAGCAACGTCAAACAAATTGGAACAGGAGTCATACTTGTAAGAAATCGTGAAGTTAGTAGATTTGGTTATCATCGACATGATATAATCACATTCACAGCATTACAAGCGATAGAAACGGCTCAAAACCTATCCAACAAACTTGATGATTCCAACCAGATGAAGTACTTTACTACAGATGAGGTTGTTGAGAACAAGGTCTTAGTGCTTTCAATGGGAGTGGGAAACACATCTTCTACATCTTTGAGAGAACCAACACCCCCTGGTGAAAACTATATTCAAAAAGAGCATGTCAGACAAGACAACATAGTGAGTATTTTTTATTTAATGTAAACTAACTGATATAAGTAATACTTCCAATTAGATAATATTTATTTATAAAGCAATTATTTTTTGTTTCGCTTTAGATAGAAGAGAGAGAATCAAAAACACTTGATGAAAATTATGCTCAAGAAAAAACAAACCGAACAATATAACTTGGTGAGTTACTTCCCTTTACTATATAATGTTGACTAACCAATGTAAAAAGAACTATAATTCAAATTCATGTAATTATTTTACATTTTTGTTTAATCATCCTATACTAATACATAACTTTTTATTTTAGTTCATTATGGAATCAAAAGTACATAGAACAGAAGTCTTCCTTCCTAAGTTATAACATCAGTACAACAATGACGATATTGTAAAGAAAAAGACTATCATCCATTGATTGTCATTACAAGTTGTAGTGCTTTGTGTTACTTAGTATTTACTAACTCTAGCTATATTATACAAGAATATTTTGCTACTTATTATGTAATAAATGTATATAATCATATATTGATTCAATGTAGTTATATCTCCTCATTTTTCTCTCCTCTCTCTCAAAATATCATATGAGTTCGAGTTATGTAAAAAAATTATCAAAACTTGAATGTCATGCATTCAAAATCTATATGCTATAAGTTCAAATTAAGTAAAAAAATAATCAAAACTCAAATGCCACTTAAATGCCACTCAAATACCCCTCAAATAAAATACAATATAAACTCGGCGAATTCATCCAACGACGTAACTCATTGCATAACCCCCAAGATCAAATCCACAAAAAAACACTTGGTAGGGAGATCTGCTCATATATTACTACTACCATCAATTGAGGAGAAAGTGATTCTGCTTCAGGACAACCACAGAAGCCACATTGACCCTAGAGTTGTAAAGATGGCTAAGGAGAATGGGGTAGTAATGTTGACCTTTCCCCCTCACACCACACACTGTCTCCAGCCATTGGATGTTTCAATCTATGGACTTTTCCAAACTTATTACAATGTTGCAGGAAATGAATGGCAGTTATGCGACCCTGGAAAAACTATCGGGCTTTATGAAGTCGGAGAACTATCTGGTAAGGCCTTTTTGAGATCTCTCACACCTGAAAACATAATCAGCGGATTTAAGAAGACGGGGATATTTCCCCTTGATGAAAACGTCTTTCAAGATTCTGACTTTCTGTCAAATTCAGTCACTGATCGGCAACTCAGTCAACCGGACACAGGTGAAGATCTGCTAGCATCTGGTCTAGATGACCTCTTTCCTACTTATAATGAGCAGGAATAGCCAAGCGCTTCTTGTGATGATGAGATACCATCTACAAGCGCTGTAGTTAGAACAAAGAAAACAGTTGCAACGCCAGAAGACATTAGGCCTTAGCCTAAAGCACCTGCCAGGAAAGATAACAGGAATAGAAAGAAATGAACTTCTGGAATCCTTACCGACACACGATCAAAAGAGCAGATTGAGGATGCAGCTGCTAAAATCAACTCAACTAAGACTGAAAAAAAGAAAAAATGTTAAAAAGAAAGAGATCCTGCCACCAGATGAAGATATGGCGTTGCCTCTAGATACCCATTCTGATGAGTATTATGAGCAAGGAGAGGTAGATGATATGGACATGCTAAGGTGATGTATATGCTTCTATGTTGACATTTATAAGAGTAAGATTTATATAAAAAATTAGTTGATATTGTCAAGTATAAGCTTTGCTTTTGAAATTTAAGTTTTTAGTTTTAACATAGGGCATGGAAATTACACAAAGCTTAACAATTGAACAATCATGACGTAGAACACTGGTGGATTTGCAGAATTGTACAACCAATTCTGTCAACAATTGAAAATGCCCTTATATTGGATGTTTTGTTTACAGGGTAGAAGAAGGCGCTTATGTTGTGGTGTAATATGTCACCAAACGAAGGAAGCTGGACTATGTAGCCATAGTTGAGAGCCTGGAGGATAGTGGTGTAGCGGTAAAGTTTTTGAAGAAAAACCAAGCTGCTGGAGGCTTTATTCTTCCGGATAAACCAGAAATAGACACTGTTGATATTGAAGATATAGTGAGGATTCTGCCAGAGCCAAATGCGGTTGGCGGTACAGCCAGGTGCACCGCCCAGAAGAAGTTTGGTGTAGATCTTAGCTACATTAGCGGCTAAGTAACTGACTTGTCTACCTTCTAAATATTCATTTATGTACTATGTCAACTCTAGGTTTGAGAATAAATACATGTATACAACCACAGGTTGCTGGGGATATATATATATTTGCACTCAAGTTTTACTTCTATCAATAAAAACTGTGTTGTTTTCCATCTAAGTAACCCTGTTTCAACTTACCCCACACACTGTTTCAACTTGGACACCTTTGGGGCATGTTGAAACAAATTTTAGACCATAAGGGAAATCAATGCCACCTCAACTATTTTTGTTATTTTCTTATTGACTTCATGCCATCTATTAGGTGACATATCTAACTATGTACAGGAGAAAGTATGTTCTAATACAAGTGTTAGGTGGCAGCTTAGAGACTAAAATGTCGGTTTCGTTTCAACTAGCCCCTCTCTCCCCTATTAGTAGTATAGTAGGAGCAAACCTCTGTCATGGTGTCTTAGGACAATAAGGTTTTTTTGGTTCCAAGTGTCTTTTTGTTGGCACCTTTTCAGGTATTATGAGAACGTAAAATGCAACTTTTCGTGCGCACGTTTTCAAGTACCATGAGAACCTGAAATGTACCTTTTTGTGCAAACCAGTTTTAACATGTGCTTTAATTTTGCTGTGATTGTATGTATAACTATGGATTTATTATCCAGAGTTTGTTTATTTGGGGTTTGTACCAAGATTTAGATTTTGGGGTTGAGTGTATAAAAATTAACTGTTGAATTATTCTAATGCTATTGATAGGCAAAATGTCAACAAAGGAAGATGTTGAGATGAGAGTGATGAATGAAAACGATACTGTTGATGGTGCTATGAGTGAAATTGTAGATGTTTTGCCGAATCTGAAACGAAATGCGCAAATAGTTATGATGATGTTTGTATTTGCATAGGAGTTTCTACCTTTGGAGGTGCTATCAAGCTTAGTGCTTATGAAGGCACTGTCAATGATATACAAAGGACAAGAACGTCTCCCGATTGAATCATAAATGAAACTGTTGGCAGATGACGAACATCTACTTCATCATGGATGGTGATTCTGAAGGGTTTGACACAAAAATGCAATCCCTTTTTACGGTAATGATTGCGGGTTCTACTGGTTCAGGGAAGACTCAAGCTATTTCACAAATAATTGAAGCTAGTCAGACTTTAGCTTATCATCTACCGATAAAAATGCATTACTGTTATGGTGCTTATCAAAAGGCCTTTGACCATGTATCTGGCATGACATTTCACAAGGGAATGTTAGATATAATGGCGTGTTTCCCCAGATATGGACAAACCAGATGTGTGTGTGTTTGTTTCATCACAAAAAACAAAAACAAATGGAATGCAAAAGAACAACAAATCAGAAAGTGAAAAATCTCAAGAAGAATTGAATAAAGCTTGATGATGAGGCCCAACTGTGCAGTAGCACTGCAGCTAGTCGAGGCGCTGGGCCTGGATAATCCATTTACTGTTGTTTCTCCCAACCCTAAAGCCTTAGCAGGTGTTCCCTGACATCACTCTTAAATTTTTTCAAGCTCGATGAATGATAATTGATAGTTTGATGGATGAGTTTTATGGTAAAGCCAATGTCAATTCTTTGTATACAAAACATAGTCATCATTTGAACATAATCTGTGTCTGAAAAGAAATCAAACAATTTCCTTGAATAGTCACTATTTTTTCTTTTTCAAACACCCTTTAGACCCTTATTCTGTTACCTAGTTGGCTTGTCAATGCTTTCCCGAAGGATAAAATATGTACAATAAACTTTTGAACAAGCGACAAAGAAACCATATGCTTCCCTATGAATAGACATGACTCAGCGAACGGATGATCATCAGAGACTATGGGAAACTTTGCATCGGATCAACCTGTGATATTATATGTACCCAAGTAAAAGCGTGTAAGTACAAGTATTATTCAATTCATCTCACACGTATTTTGTTATTAGTTTGCGTAACCAGTTGTTAATACTGTAAAGGATTCCTGTGCGGTTTGCAACAGAGCCTTTACCGACACCTGGGAGGAGATAGATGGTGTACTGTACAGAGTACACGGGGTGCACTAGAGCAATTAGTGGTAACATAGCTGCTCAGTGACAAGGCAACAATCCGTCATACAAGACTACTAACTCGGTAGTAGTAACTCCGATGTATACGATAATGATCAGTCTATATCTATATTGATCCGTAGACTTCCTGTTCTCTTACAATTGAGATCTGTTTAACTATGCACAGATCCGGTTTCACTTTATATTCGCAAATTAATTGCAAGTACGCGTATAGTTCACAATAACATGTTAGGCAGCTTCATGACACTATCCAAGACTGTAGTAATCTCTAAGAGCTTGTTATCGACAATGTAATACTGTAGGCAAGGCAATGACAGTTTGAGAAAAGTTGTAGATTTATCAACAATAATGTATTGAACGAGAAGATACAAAACCTTACAACGAGAGAAGTTTCGAAGTGTACAATAGCTGACGATAATTAGATCCCACTAATAATCCAGTCCAGATGATAAGAATACATGATGTTAACCCTAACGTACCCTGTTGCATTCACTACACAACCACTACTAACTCTGACTCACTGGGCGTTCTGCCCTTCTATTTATGCAGTAAATTATGTAAATACACTAGTTGAAAATCACATGACATAACTGGATAATAAAATATAATACAATTGGTGGATACAAACAGGTGCATTAAGAGCTATCTACAATAGCGCCAAAACACAAACATATATAATACAATGAACAGACAAGCGGGCATTTCTCCGCCAGGTTAAACAATAAAAATAATTATTTACAAAGCAAGATGGCTACCGGAACAGTTTAGCTTGACTTCTCCTAGATTGATCTTTTACGGCTGGGTTGTCCTCGGCTGGTGATAACTGAGGCTCCTCTGGTTGATTCATCTGCTTCTCATAGGTAAGACAACTCTGGCTCGTCTGTCCACACACTGTCACTCGCACAATTCTATTACAATACAATGACTAAAGCTCTGCAACTAAATTGAGAAGAAATGCGGCGCTGCAGTTACCACTCAACACTGCGTCCGCTTCGATTCAAAACTCTGTAATAGCTAATGCAAAAAAAGATCTTATTACGATTCTAATGGATTGCACTAAAGCTAACAAGAATGGAATGATACCATTGTCGTCTGCTGCAGCGAAGCACAAATGATGTTGCTACTCTGGTTAGGAAATCAACAATAGACAATAACAAAATTGTTCTACAAAAAGGAGAATTTCTAACTTCCCTACTAGGACCTCTCATCAGCAAAGTAGTCACCGGTATACTGACAACTGTATTAGGAAGGGGACGAAAATGAACATTTCCACAAGAATAATGAGGAATTAGGATGGCTACTTTAGCTCTGGATGACTTGAGTATGAGAGGAAAAATCCCTGTAGTCGAAAAAGCCAGCTCGGATCTTTTTCAATCATCAATAATACCTGTCAGAAACATCATGTTAGGCAATGTTCCTCTAGAATCAGAACAGTTTATCGAGTTGCAGTGCTACAAGAAGGAGTTGGACAAACTAATCAGTAAAGGGCAGTCAGTGATAAGCATAGAATTTTGACTCAGACCAGTAGAGGCAACCTTTTGGACCCTATAATCACACCTGTTGTACTTGTTTTATCATCAATGAAACCATGAGTGTTCAACCTTAGGAATTTTCTAGACGTTATTATCTATAGTGTGTGAAACTGAGATTAATGAAAAACTTTGGCAATGATAAAGCAACCGAAAAAAAGAAAAACACCCTCCCCCATAGTATTACAACCCCATGGAATGTAAAACGGTAAAAGATATGAAACGAAAGCGAGAAGCTTTGTTGGAAACATCTTGTGAATCAGATTTGCTCGAGTACGAAAAATTGCGCAAAAACATTCAAAACATTCGTACCTGTTTGAGCGATGTCAAGAAAGTTATAAGTAGTCACCAACAGATGGATAACAGGTCTCCTGCCAAGAAACCAAAGCAACAACCTAAATCACCAATAGTTAATAGCACGATTATCGATGACAAATCCAATCTCCTTTCACCGATCGATCCTACTCTCTTCACATCCGTTTTATATGATACTGATGAATCAGTGATAAAAAAAATTTGCTCGATGCTGATAAGTTCAACGAGTGTATAGATGAATAGCTTATAACAAATGAACGCTCGCTGTCTCCATCACACAGAGGCAAAATATTGATGCTGATAGTTTTGCCCTCAAACTGGAATGGCGAAGATTTTCCCAATCACACAAACTTTGATTTTACAGTGAGACTGTATAAATATCTGGACATCATCGGAGCTAGATGGGAAGTAGTTCTGCTAGATATATTGTATTCTTATTATTGGAAAAATATGATCGAGGGTGAAATATATTTGGAAAAGATGAATATCTCCAACAGAAGCGAAAAGTTATTCATCCTAATCACCAACAGGAGATACGATAGTGTAAAAGAGTTGGATGGTATTATACGAAAAAAATTGCGTGAAATGGGTTTTTGTACAAAAGGTTTGCCATCTCTTACGGCTAAGTGACCAATACAAGTTTACTGACCAACAGCAATCTCGATACGACGCTGAGTTTTACCTAAGACTTAGCCTACATAATTGGATTCAAGCCGAGTGGAAAAACTACTTATCCCCGACGGTAGGTACAACAATGCCACACCACCCAATATAAAGTACAGTTTAACCTCTTTATATGTCTATTCTAACATTGTTGACAATAGGATGGTAGGCGACACGAATGTGCCTTTGCTAAGAGTATTGCCAGTTCAAGTGAAAAATAATACCATCGTGTACCAAGAGTTTAAAAACCCGCACTACGTCAAAGATGCATCGCTGAATAGTGATCTCATTCAAGTGCTTAACAGTGAGCAAATAGCGTTTGATGGTGGAAAGGTCATGCTGACGATTCACTTTAGAGAGAAGAAGTCAGAATGAGTTTGGTACAATACAACATCAAAAACTTGAAAAATTTTTTCAAGGAGTACTACAAAATGCAAGCTGGGAATAGAATTGGAGTGTATGGCGGACAACGAGTGATGCCTGATATGAGTTGCAACAGCTTGGTATGAGTTTTTCAACTACCCTCAAACCAGCAATGCTTCTGCTGAAAAAAGCAGCAATAAGTCTGGGTAAGAGAGCGCTGCCTCTAGGTAGCAATGTAGCGGGTGCACACCTGCATAACTGTTGACGCCTGTAGATCTTGAATTTGTGCTGATCTTTCAATGATGCGTTGCCGGTGTGGGCTCACAGCATTTAGCCGAGGGCACTCATGCTGTTGATGTTGACGTTCTGAAAGGGAATGCTGGCATGACGTAAAAGTGCATTGTCATCAACATCAATCACAGCACTTCCTTTGCAACTTGAGTCTTTTTTCATCGTCTATGGTCTTATCATCTTATCTTTTGTCTTCCGAATCGGCAGCACAACGGTTTATCGCTTGAGATTGTAGAGATCTGCTGGAAGATGGAGATTCGCATTCTTCCTTTCACAGATGGGAAATGACGCCAGAGAAATGAATCCCTGGGCCTCTGGCTTTTCGATCATCAATTGTCTGTAGGTTGACCTGACCTGAAAACCAATGAAAAATCTCACTTGAAAAACGCTTTATGATTTATAAGAAACTGAACAATTATTTTCTTATCACTCCAAATTTTTATAAATTACATATTGATTGTAGTGCGACAAAAAAGTGCTTTATTCACACAGACTTTTTATATATTACAGAAAGATTTTTGTGCAAAACACTTTTTTTGGCGCAAAATTCTTATATATTATAAAAGGATTTTCGCAAAAGAAAACAGCACTGTTTCAATAAACTAGGACTTCTTACATGTTGTAAAGCGTTTTTCACGTGAGCAGTTTCATTGGTTGTAAGCTTGGATTAATCGGTACAACTTTGAATATTGAAGAAGTAATGTTTTTACGCATAAATCATCCATTCCAGCAACAACATCTGGAGGAGCAACATCTACTACAGCATCTACTACAGCTACTAGAGAGATTATTGACAATAGCCTAAAGAGTAATAACTAACTATTTCGCACTAGTTAAAATAAAACCAGAGGGCGTTTTAATTATTTTTACTGTTTTACTTCGTTATTTATTATCCTTTACTAAGAATTTTTTTTCTTTTCATGTTATATCATCATGTGAACAACAAAAGTGCTTCATCTCAAAGGTTTCATTCCCGAAGTATATCATGAATATGTAAAAGATAACATGACTGGTCCAAAAAAGTCGATCCATTTAGTAACCTTCGATGCGATAATATTCTGAGCTGCTCAAAAAATGTTGAAAATGGGAGAATTGTACGGAAAAATATTTTTGCATCAATGCAATTGTACCATGTGTCGGCAAGAAAATGCAGTACAAGTGTGGAAGAGAAAATAAACAACAATTTTGAAACCATTTTACGCATGATGAATATTGTAAATGTTGAAATCTATTTGAAAAAAAAATTAAAAGAGGCTGCTTGGGATAAAAAAGTTTCTCAAAGTCAACTCGAAGTAAATGAAATAAAAGTTTTTGGTGTATAATTCATCCTCAGGTTTGCCAGATACTTACAGATAAATTTTGAGGTAGAAGCTTCCATACATTCAATCGAATGGATGGTAAAAGTAATCAATGTATACGTACGATGTTTTCCCTTATGTAACAAAGCTATATAATGACCATACAACACTTCATTTTTATACACTCAACCCCACAATCTAAATCACAATACAAAGCCCAATATAAACAAAGCCTACGCAATAAATACACCGTTAATCATACATTTACAGCAAAATTAAAACACACGATAAAACTGGCGCACAAAAAGGTACCTTTCGGGTTCTCATGGTACCTGGTGCCAACACAAAGTCACTTGGAACCAGGCAATCTTTATTCTCCTTAGACACCATGACAGAGATCTGTTCCTATTATACCACTTGTATTGTATTCCATCTGGCACTCCCTTGACCATTTAACAGTTCATATCTCAAATGGTTATCAGAAGTTACCTGCATTTTTCATATGAAGGTGCAAAGAAGTATTCAGTTAACCGTATTATAGTAGGCTTGCACTTGTAACATTGTATATAGTGAAGTTTTTTAACACGGTTGGTTTTGGTTTGATATAATTAGCTAGCAATGTCGAAATTATATAGAGCTGCAGGTCTGAGAACAAAAAAGAGCAGTATGTGTAAGTTACATCCTACCGTTTTATGCAGGCGACCACTTACAGTATCATACAAAATACACCTTGTAAGTGTACCCTTGAGTTGAACACAAAGTTTTATTCAAACTAGACAACTTGCGGGATTGGAGCTGTTAAAGTCCCAACCAAAATAATCTGTGAACAAGAAACCATGGAAGCTATATCGACACAACAAAACTTGATTCTTAACAGTTAACTTGTCAAGTTTTGTGACAACTAAGCAAAGACTATTTTTTTCTTAAAAACAAAGTGTTGACTTTTACGGGCGTAATATAAAGAAAATGTAGTGAAGCCGGATGCATTGACTGCACAACACAACAAATGAGTTGTTAGCAGGTCGAAAATATCCAGACTGTTTAATGCAATGAATACTCATGTGAAATTGCAGTGAGTGTGGGTAACAGAATAGATTTAAGTCTTATGTGAACCCGTCTTTACCCCCTATGTCCACCCCTGGCCACTTACCAATCTCTCTGATGATGTCGATACCCCTGACCTACCCTAGCCTTAGGTGCTTGACCACTCCGTAACTATCATTTACCCCACATTTCCTTAATGATAGACTTTGTTGTTCAACTATCTGCCTACATTGAGCTCATCACCTCCCCCTTTGTCCTGCACCCCCGTCCCCTTCTCCCCACTGTCCTACACCCCTGTCACCTTTTTCTCTTTCCCAAATATCCCACTCCCACAGAAGTAACCAGCAAATTTACCCTCTCTCCATTGCTTGTTTGAGTTACCTAACCCAGCAGCAAAAAAATGCTCTACACCCTCTCTCCTCTTCTAAGCCACCACCAAATCAGAAACGTAAAACTCCTCCAGTTTAAGCTCCTCCTTCTTCGCTAAACGATTGCAGATATTGTCACTGATTTGAATTGAGTTGTCTTCCCTCAAAGAGGAGGGCATAAAGGGGCAAAACTCCCCAGAACTAGATGGATGGAATATACCAGAACTTAAAAAGCTGAGGACAGATGGAGATTGGGCTCCCAAACATCAAACATGCAGACATATTAGGTGAAGGAGTTATGCAAGCCACTGAAATAATAAGCCCAAACTGTATAAATAGAAGCGCAATGCCCGTCACAGCTCGTTGCTTGCGAGCTTTGTTACAGTAACATTCTACAATTTACTTTTTGCGTCTTTAGGCGTATTAAATTATAGTGCACTTTGACCCTCTACTAGTTGATCTGGCCGCTTGCCTTGGTCAAATCTAATGGATTATCGGTAGATTGGTTTGAGGTCAATTCTAGGGTAGCCTAGGTCAAGCCCAGGTACAGTCCAAGTTGAGTCAAGGGCAAGTCCAGATTGAGTTGGCTAAAAACACTCTCAAATTGACGCAACGCAAATTGAAGCAAACTGGACTATTAATTCTATTGATATAGCGACCTCCGTCATACAGAACCTGTTTTCTCTGGTACAGTTGATATAGATACAGCTGTGAAAACTTTTACAATATATACCTACATCAATTGGAAAATTCAAAGAATTGGGAAACAAAAAAATTGGATGAATGACAAAAATTGTATGCTGTACGTAGTGTTAGAAAGGTAAGTATGTCGATTTGAGCTGGAGTTAAATGTACTTCGTATATCATAAGCTCCTGAATTTTCAAAGCGTAATATTCTCAAACCTTACCGTATGGTCATTTTTAAATGCCGAAAATGGAGAGAGAGTTTTATTGAGAGATATAATGGAGATACCCCAGTCCCTACTAGTGCACATTATCAATAAGCAAATAAAAAGTTGCAATTTTTGAAAAAAATAAGCATTATTGCTGACCCATTGGAAACTTTGAACTCTTTAATTGTCTGTTCTTTACATTACTTTGCTATAGAAGTGACAAAAAATTAACTTAGAGAGACAATACAATTACTACTTGGTAAGAAAACACAGCCTCTTTTTTATTGAAACTTGAATGCGCTCAAATGATCTTTACATTTCCATACAACAAAATCCGGCCACCATTAACTGTGAATATACAAACCAAGAGCTATGAGGGTATTTGTGCACTGGGGAGTGATTAAGCTGTTAGACATATAGAAACCAGTTTGAGGTTTGTATAGGTTGGTCTCAGTAACGATGAAGATAAATTGAACCCCTAGTGAGGCATTCAAAACAGACGGTTAACATCTATATGAATATTGTTATTGTTTTTACTGCATTCACTTTGTGATTAATTTCATAAGTATAGTTCAAAGATATTAATTTTTAATCATTTGTTAACCAAAATAAAAGTACAAAGTTCTAAAAGTTGAGGGACTGGGATATAATCAACTATCATAAAATCCGTAAGTTTGATCACAAATAATTGTATTCTGTTAACTCAATAAATGGGTGATAGAAACTTGTACATGCTTTCTCACTCTATAACTTGTCTTTGTTACACAAAATCTATCTTACTAACAAAATTTGCAATAATGAAGTCTTTCTTCTTAACCTATAAAAAACACTCATATTTATCTGGACAACCATCAACTTCTGACTGACGATTCCCTATATTTTTCGTAAATTAACCCAATTATCATTGGTTACATATATTGCCTCAGTTGCTTCATAACATCGGTAAACACCACATTCATAATATAAACATTTAACTGTAAAGTTTTTAACTAAAAACAACAAAAACACCAAGTTGATTTGCTGCAAAGCAGCTGCTTTACAATACAGAGAATAAAGGTCATAAACTCACCCCAGGTGTGGTAGACAGTAGAAAGTAATATCACAACTTTAGCTGTAGTAGACAACATGATGTGATATAGTTTAACTCTCTGTATGTATTACACCTCCATAGCTGACTGCGTACAATGTAGTTGTGTGGGCTAGTTAGCTATCAAGTCTTAACCTACTTCCTTCTAAGTAAGGTGTAGCTAATGATAGAGAACCTAGTCACTATGTAAAGTCAACTGGTGCACTATTAATTGATAAACATTAAATTCTATGGCTATGAGAAAGGGTTCACAAAAGATTTCATTGTAAATAGTCTGCTAAGCTACTGTGTAACAAAAATCATGTTTGCTATTCATTGCACAGTTATTACTTCTCTTTTCTCCCAATAAAACTAATTCAATAGATTGTATGAACTAATAAACATGTGTGGCGGACGGCGCCATCTATCTAACTCTATGTTAACGTTCTATGTTTGCCATTCTATGCCTGTATCATTTTCCATTATTATTATTACTAAACATGTGCCTACTAGTGCTCAGTCAACCGATTAACTAATACCAACCTACTACTAGCTCTGCTATTGTTCATTCGCTACATGTAACCAATTAACTTGTGTCAGGCGTGGCCTGCAATCAAACCTTTTGTTCTTCCTTCAACCTATTGTACTCCTTTTGCATAAATGTCAATGTAATCAGTAAATAAATTCAGAGTAAGCCTTGCACACTCTCAGAAGGGGACGGGCAACCTGCCCCCGAGAGCCCACACCCCCCAGGAGAGAGAACAACCCAGAAATCATAACAGAAAGAAGGGATGTAGTCGAAGCTAACAATGAAAGTCACACCGAGGAGCCAGACAAAGAGGGAGGTAACCCCCACCCCTGGAGGTCACAAAAGGGTCACCTAGCACACCGAAGGCCCCCAACCTCAGTGAGAAAGAGTGGCCACCCCTCCGCAGCAACCTAACGCCAGCCCCTCCACTGGACAGGCCACAAAGAGAAAGGCATATACCCAAAAACTGGAAGATTATCACTGTTATTTAGCAGAAGGGGGATAGCCCCAGCCGAAGAACACCACCCACTGGAGCAGGGAGAAAGGAGGAAGAACCTACAGGGGTAATAGCACCCAGTCAAACACCCCAGATGACAAAAAATCCAGAAGAAAACGGGTGGGTAGAAGTAAAAAGACGAAGGAAACATCAAAATCAACAAAAAATAGAGACGAGAACCCAGAGTAGGGGACGAGATAACAGCGGTGCACAAGAGGGGAAAAATCTGAAAGACAACAAGGTAGTAGCCGCCATACCACGTCAAGGGAAACCAATCACGTGGGCGGAAATAACAAAGGAGCACGTGGGCCCATGCACCAGTAGTAATAAAGAAAGAGGACGCACCCGCCAACGCCCAATTGCTAGTCAGCAGCGTGGAACTCACTACTAAACACCACAGCTATAAATTTATATCAACTCGACGCTTTACCTCACGGAATAGCCCGAACCACAGAAGTTACACCCAGGGAAAGGATCGACATTACTTCTACACCGGATGGAGTGAACACACCGTTAGTACAGCCGGCTGTCAACAAGCTGCGAGAAATATGGCTGAGTGCAGATACAATGCGGGCCATCAAGGACGCCTCAGAGAAGCTAGAAAACAGTGAACGATGGCGATGTAAAAAATGTAACTTCCAGCAGGCAAAAAAAAGAGTGGCATATCACACGAGGCAACACTTTACATACTTTTTCTGCAAGTGTGGCAAGAAAAGTTCATCCCGCGATGTCATCTTAAAGCACATCAGAAACCAGGGCGGCACCTCAGAACACAGCAGAAAAAGCAAACCCCTCTATGAGGTAGATGCCGCTACGTACCCTGAGTTTTGCCAGTTCATGGAGTGGACGGACGCTACACCTTTCAGTACACCAAGTTTGGACAGGCAAGAAAAGGTACCGATCACAAAGCGACTTGGAGAGAAGACAGAATCACCTCCCCCTAGTAAGAAAGTGAGGACAACTCCTCCATCTAGGTCAGGCACACCTGTAAGAGTGGAGACAACCCGAGAGTGAAGGGACCGAACCACTAGTAACTGGCGACTTGATCGAGAGCAATCAGCGGAGGAAGAAAGAGTCAAAAGAAAAAGTGAGAGAGAGCTGCATATGGTGACACACGAGGCCTTTAAACTACTGAGACGGGCGGAAGAAATAAAAGACCAAATGCGTAAGGAATACCGTGACATTTAAATGGGCAATACACCGACGCCGCCGTCATCTTTTAATTGGCCTCCGTCGCCAATGGGATGGAGTGTGTGGCGGACGGCGCCATCTATGTAACTCTACGTTAACGTTTTATGTTTGCCGTTCAATGCCTGTATCATTTTCCATTATTATTATTACTAAACATGTGCCTACTAGTGTGCTCAGTCAACCGATTAACTAATGCCAACCTACTACGAGTTCTACTATTGTTCATTGGCTACATGTAACCAATTAACTTGTGTCAGGCGTGGCCTGCAATCAAACCTTCTGTTCTTCCTTCAACCTATTGTACTCCTTTTGCATAAATGTCAATGTAATCAGTAAATAAAGTCAGAGTAAGCCTTGCACACTCTCAGAAGTTCTTTGTTTACAATAACATCATTGCGCACAGTACACACCAGTATACTGAAACTATTGCACTACAAGTTGTAACAGACAAGTAGGCACCGAACCTCTGCCGGTCAGAAACAGCCTTGGCTAATTCTGCCTTCATTGTTCGGCCACTATCACTGTCTAGAGTAGTCAATACAACCAGGCAGTTCGGCCTCAACCGGCAATGATCGACCATCATTGCTAGGAAGGCTATTGACCTGTGGACGGGTTGTAATTGCCACTAGAGCACAAGTAAGCCATCACCGACCTAGGGAGGTTGTGCAGGTGGACCAAGCTACCATACACACTTACACACACAGTGAAATCCTGCACACATAGAATAAATTAAGTTAATTGATGGCCTCAAGCTATTTAAAATAGTTATATTTTCTATGGAATCGAGAGGAGTAGTTTCATACTACCTCGCAGAAATAGTATACTTGAATATACCACAGAGGGTTGAATATTTTATTTCCAACCTATCAGCTTTGACCAAGATAACTGTGGTAGACTATGCTGTCAGATTACTAATACTTAAGACAACCAAGCAACCCTCTGTTGCTATTGTTGTTCCCACAGTGATCAGTGCCTGACCAATAATTAATATGAATCCATGGGCAGACGACCTTCAACTATTTCCAGGATGAACTACTAAAACTCTGAACTTATGGGTGAGTGGCTGGACCAAACAGAAGACACCGCTGTCTGCTTGAGTTTACTTTATTGTTTATAGGTTCTTGGTAAATCAAAACACAGAAAGAATTGGGTCAAATAAGTTGACATGGTATCGATAAATTTTTCTATGATAACAGGAAGAAAATGCAAACAAAACTGGTAATAGTGTGGTAGATTTTGATGAACACTAGTAGTGAACAGGTCGTTTACTCTAGAACCTTGGGAGACAATGCGCTAGACTTGAACCCACAGCGTTCGGTCAACAGCTGTTTGGGTGGAAAGTCCTACTGTGCCGGTGGCATAGTGTACAGGGCCGGTAGTGACCCCTGCGGGGCTGGTATTGACCCCCTATCAACGCGGTATAGCTGTACCGGGCCGGCACAAGATGGCCGACATAGATGAGGATCTCCAAAAGTATGTATGATCTCAGTCAAGGCCAGGAACAGGAAGTACTTACTCCTAGATTACCAACTTCATGGACCCTACTCTATATACAGCATGGGAGCCTTGCAGGACCACTGATTGGACAATAGTAGGAGATAGGACTCCGCCCTTAGCCACTTGGCACCTCCCTTATCAAACCGTATTGCATTGTTGATTGGTTACTTATTTATATAATTGATTGTATTGGCTACTTTGTTTCCTGTGCTATAGTTGTTATATGTTTTGTACCTATTAGCTATCCTATAAAAGGAGAGCACACTGTCCTACTCTTTGCATTCTTTCTCATGTTGCCAACCTAGAGGAATAATTACCCTCTAACACCTTGCCTTTGAGAATAAAGCCACTTATACAAGCACTACGCTGTACTGTTTGTCTGAGCCATGGGCTCTTGCCTTACCGAGTAATTCGGTTAACCTGCACAGTTGTCACTGTCATTCAGCACAGTGTCCCCTCTGGAGAGAGGTACAATACTCGAGACTAGTGGATGTCCGTGGTAACAGACCGGAATCCATTACAATAGCAAGTTGAGAGAATATTGCAAACAGTTTTGAAAATCTACAACTACTGATAAATGTATACGTGTTTTCTATAAACAGTATCACGCTAATTGTTGTTGGTGGAACTTGACTTCCAAAAGTTTTAGAGCCTAGCAGCTGGTGAAGACTGATATGAGGGAGCTCCTGCATTAGTCTCAGTTTCATTAACTTCACTACTATTTGTACCAATGCCTGCATACACGTGTCTGGATGATTATCCATTGTGATTGTGTCATACTAACTAGCAACTTCAGATTGACTGGATCTGTCGCAAAGTTTAACTTTTGTGCCGTTACAAAACTTTGGATCTGTAGATGCATCTAGTCATTTATGCTGTTAGACCCATTTGGGTTTGCATTGATATTTTTGGATGGTTTATTTCTAATTCTGAAATAAGATAGCAACTGAAACTGAATGACAAGGATTTTTCAATTTCAAAATATTTTTTTGACAATTATACATAAAAACAAACAGTTGAAAACTATAACTACTGTTTTGGAATGACAAATAAATGCAGACAAAGTAAAGTTTCAAGTACTTTACTTTCAAGTGAATATTTGAATATAACCCTTAGGGAAGTCAAATTTAAAAAATGATTTGGAGAGTAACATCAAAAGGTTTATAGCTCACCCTACAAAACTTATACTACTACTTATAAACTAGCATGTAAATAGCAAGTAGTTATTTCTTCAAAGCCAAATTTTGCTGAAGTCGCTCTCGAGCATTAATTTTCATCAAGGCATTTAATGTAGCACTCTGAGTGTATCCGCTCTCAAATGTAGTTCTCAGACTTTATGATCTGTTTGTGGCTTATTGCGGTGTCAAAATTTAACTTGAATAATTTTTGAATATAGCAGAATCACAAGCTTAGTTTGAAAGTATTTTTTTAATTGCGAATGCTTTTTGGTAAGGCAATAAGAGGCATTTACAAGTTTGGTTTCTGTTTATTCACTGCCATCTGCCATCCAATAGCATTTTACGAGAATTTAAAGGGTTAAAAGGTTTGTTAGCATACAAAAATTATATCTTTAGATTATTAGATTTTATTATTTTATGATGTATGTTTGGTATGATATTACTCACATGTGCCTGTCAGCATCCAATGATTTTGCTAAATTTATTGAAAACCAACTCTTTACTCTACTGACAGGCTATTGCTTAAAATGACAATTAACTTACCTCCTAATCAAAAAGGCTAAAACCACTACCAAAGCTATAAATCGCACTGCTCCTAAAACAGCTCCTGTTAACTTTGCATCAGTTATGTTCACTTTTTTGATACTAAATAGTTGCAATAAACGTGGCATCTATAGTGTTAAACTTATCACTTAGAGCTTAAGCATGAAAAAAAACTGCGAGAGGGATAGCAGTACAACTCAACTGAAATTTTCACAAGTAAAGACAACCAATTACGTGCAAAAAAATTATTATCGTTTTTTAGAAACGACACTTAGTTTGTGTTTGTGAAAGTTTTTTACTAAGGAATAAACTTTGTATGCGGCAGAAAAAAATGTAGATATGCCTCGTTTAAAGATAATGCAAATCTCCCACAACACCTACTTAAATATAACGAAGTCTTTTGTTTGTAAAGTTACAGTGCTGTTGAAATATAAGTGTCTTATTGGTTGTGTCCAAGCAGGTGCATCACAAATAATCTTCAAGTACTTTCCTGATGTGCCAGTTTGCTTGCCAGCTTCTCTGGATCTTTCTGGATACTTGGTACTTTTTGGGTATGTTGTGGGAAATGTTGTTTATTTACATTTAGTTTATTGTATGCATCAATCCTGCCAGCGAATCTACCCTTCAAGTCATTATTCTTGTTTGATATCAATATTATAATTATTTCCAATGATTATCGCATACTGTCCCATTTTATTACATTGTAATGGATTTTGGTCTAGTTTCCAAAAAAATTCCATTATCTCAAGTATTAAACCTCTCAACAGATGGGACACTGTGCCAATATGGCAGTAACAACTAATAATCATTTACTGCCAGATCAGTTGGCAAGTGCAGAGCCCATGGCTCAGACAGACTACTAAAGTGTTAGCTTGAATAGTGGCTTTATTCATAAATATTGTAATAGATTTGTGTCCTCTATTAGCACAATGGCATCCACTGCTAAGTAATGATAACAACTTCACTGGGTCCATGACCAAGACACACTACACCAAGGTTTACAAGAGTAAATACTTTATTCCATAAATCTATTTAACAACATAATATAAGGTTGCTTAGCACAATCCACAAAACGTCTGCCTCTCCACCTGCACAGCAACTCCTTTTATAGGAAGAAACAGGAACCCTCACTCCCTTACTAGGAGATAGCCAATAATACAATACAATACAAAACATTGATGAATAGAAAGAAGTGATACAAAATACAATAACAAGCTGAGCCAATGAAGAAGGTGTGCACATGGCAGGTATGCTCTGGGCTGCTTTCACGCTCTTTTGGTGATGGTGAAAATCATCCACTCCTTATATGGTATCCCTGCTTCCAAGCTTCTGTTCCCACCAATTGTACTTCTCCGTATCCAAATAGCAAAAGACTTTCTGCTCCTAAGGCCCCGGGTTACTATTGTCAGCCATCTTTAGTACTGTCCCAGGGTTTTGACCCGGAATACCCGGGTACTAACTCGAGCTAAGCTCTTATATGCTCTATAGGCTGGATACAGACTCAATACTTGCCCGATATAGCTGTTATCAATAAATCTGAGGAAATAAGTGTACGGGACGGGGGAAGGGCTTTGGGTATACCTCAAGGTCGTTGCTACAAGTGTGGGAGAGACACAGGTGGTTTTTAGGGTGGGGGGAGTGGACAAAGGGGCAGGGATGGCTAACATCTCATGCAAATGTCCCACAGTGCCAAAGTCCCGGAGTGGCAACCCACTAGGGTGATCGGCGACACATGATTTAATGCATGGAGATACAAGAGCTCCAGCTATTATATAAGCAAACTGGCAGGAAGTTATTTGCATGTTAGATATAACAGTACATGCACAGGAAGTAATTAGATCAATGACAAGAGACTTATAAATAGTCAACAAATCACGTTAGAACAAGGTTAAATGTAAATGGTGCCAAGTGGCTAACCGGGGGAGTCATGTCTGCATTGTCCAATCAGAGACTCCATAGGGTTCTGAGGATATACCTATCCTTTTGTTGATGTATTAAGTAATCCAAGGAGAGGTACTTCCTGCTTCAGGGTTAGTGTAAGCTCCTAGATGAGTTTGGAGATCCTTGACTAAGGGGGTCATATTTTTCCAGCCCAGTATCACCATATTGGGTTGGCAGGGGTCACTACCGGCCCTGTAGTGGTCAAGACCAACCCTGCTAGCTGTGCCACCAGCACAGCAAGTTATTCTATCATCACAGCACCTTTACAATTGCTGGGGGTAGAATTCTAGTGCGTCTCTGGTTAGTGTTTGATAGCAAACAAGCTGTTTACTAATGGCATGCACCAAAATCTACAACAATATCTAAGATGCATAAAAAATTTATAAAACTACATGTAAGATTTGACAATTATTATGAATGTTTCATCTTCTATTTTAAATTCTACCTATCATAAATTAATTACATTTAACAAAAGCAAAAAACGTTATTATGTAGCAGACTTTGAGTGGTCAGCTACTTCTCCACTAATGATGTCACCGAGCAAACTGCTGCCGGTCGGCACAGCAAGACAATCAGTCTCCCAAGGCCTGACACTAGACAGTCAGCCTCTCCCTAGAGGTGACCTTGGGCCAGAATGACACTTACTACTGTGCCCTTGACATTAACAACTGTAACGAGCCCTCGGATCAGACGTACAATCGTAGCTCTTGAGTAGTATAAGCATTTATTCCTATCCAGAATAAAAAGGTGGCACACCATAGTAACATCTGATACACTAGTTGTAATGTTGTAATGAACTGAGAGAAAGCTTTGTTTTTTACAGGCAGAGTTACAGGAAGTGACAGGAAATGTTTGACCTAGCTTGCCATACACTCCAATCACACATAACAAATACATGGTTACGCCAATAACATGATAAATAAAAATACCTGCAAATGCTACATGATTAAATATAGTAAAAGGAACTAGTGCCCAGAAGTAAGGAGCAAAGTCTATGGGCATCCTGGCCAGCAGTGGCTGTGCTTTCCTCTCTGCTAGAGTTCCCAGTCTTTTACTGCCTTAGATCTTGGATATTTGACTTCCGAGGATGGTAATCAGTAGTAATATATGAGCAGATCTCCCTACCAAGTGTTTTTTTGTGGATCTGGTCTTGGGGGTTATGCAATGAGTTACGACGTTGGGTGAATTCGCCGAGTTTATATTGTATTTCATTTGAGAGGTATTTGAGTGGCATTTGAGTGGCATTTAAGTGGCATTTGAGTTTTGATTATTTTTTTACTTGATTTGAACTCATATGGCAGCTAGATTTTGAATGTATGGCATTTAAGTTTTGATACTTTTTTCACATAATTTGAACTCATATGGCATCTTGAGAGAGAGGAGAGAGAAGACAGAGAGGAGAGAGGAGAGAGGAGAGAGAAAGGAGAGAGGAGTTTTATCTACATTGAATAACTATATTGATCAAAAATGAAACATTATATGATTATATACATTGATTACATAATAAGTAGGGAAAATCTTCCTATATAATATAGCTAGAGTCAGTAAATACTAAGTAATACAAAGCACTACAACTTGTAATGACAATCAATGTATACATACATATGGTATCTTGAGATAAAGAAAGAGAGAGAGGAGAGAGGGAGAGAGAGAGGAGAGAGGGAGAAAGAGAGGAGAGAGGAGAGAAGAGATATATCTACATTGAATAAATATATTGATCAAAAATGAATCATTATATGATTATATACATTTATTACATAATAAGTATGGAAAATCTTCCTATATAATATACCTTTACAATAATGTTTTTGATGTACTGATGTTTGGTAAAAAAACTACATTAGTTAAGTTTTAAATTCATATGAAAAAAATTTGTGTCAATTTAGTATCTACTCCCTATCTACTCCATTATATATTTACAATATTACTTTGTAATTATTAGTGAAAGAAATTATGAAATACTGGGGAGTAATTAAGTAATTCAGTAAGGAAATTGGTTGGAATTGAAGTAATATTATTTAAATACAACATTGCTTTGCAACAACTATTAATAAAAGCAATTATGAATGTTGATGAGTTACTAAGTAATCTAGTAAAGAAAACTGATTGAAATTACGGTAATATTTGTTAAAAGATACTTGCGACATGTTTTATCAACGAAAAAATCAAACAATTTTCAAAATAATTACGATTAACTAAGTGATTCAGTAGGAAAAATCAACTGAAGCACACAATATCCGTTTTAAAATATTTACAATAAACACAATTGGGTAATATTTGTTAAAAGATACTTGCAACATGTTTTATCAACGAAAAATTCAAACAATTTTCAAATATTTACGCGTAACTAAGTGATTCAGTAGGAAAAACCAACTGAAACGCGCAATATCCGTTTTTGAAATATTTACGATAAACACAATTGGGATATTACTGTTATCAAAGAAATCAAGCGAGTATCAAATGTTTACGAGTAACTAAGCGTTTAAGTTGAAAAAAATCGATTGAGATCGTGTGACATCCGTTACAAAATATTTTACGTCAAGTTACCAACGAGAAAATAAATATTTCTTAGAATATCCGCTATAGCGAGTTACGATAATTTTTACGCACCTTGAAGGTTTTCAGTCCATTTTCAGTCAGATCAAAATTTATGCGAGACGTTTTAGGTATTATTTCAGTCGACGTAATGTTACCAGTTCATTTTTAAAAAGTAATTAATTATAATATAACGCAAGTGCCCCGCAAGTGTCATTTTACTAATAAACTCATTCCAGAAAAGACATTAATCATCATCTCGCTTAATCCTATATGTTTTGATCTTTTTAATATCAAGTGTGTCGCTCGAGAAAAGTCATTAGTTACACCTAAGCACTATTTATTATCATGCTATTTCTATTTAAAACAAAACAACAAACATCCATAGATGATGGAATTATAGGTCGAATTCAACCTAAAAAGAAAGAGAATTTGATTGCATCTATCTCCTGTTTTTTTATTGTTTCATTACATATTAGTTAATATAGATACAGCCTTCCACCAAAACGGATTTGTGGTTTTACTTTTAATCCTAGTTATCTCCGCTATCGTCTAAAAAACATGAGCAAAGCATGACTTTATCCACTTGTTTTATTAGTTAGACTGTTACTTTTTTTAAAATATCTCATTGTTTTTTGTGTGAAATACAAATAATGTATCAACATACATAGTATATTTTCTATTTTTAGGAAGCTGTTTTGTCTAATAAATCAAGAGTTATATGTTACATATACATATTTAAATGCTATCAGATATCTTTAAAGTGTTTATTACATTCCTAACTCATACTTAATGTTGTAAACTATAATTGGAGCTCTCACATTTTAATTTACTGTCTGATGATATAAAGATGGAGCTACACTACATCATTGTTTTGCTGATGATGTGTCTATATGATTGTTTGTGGTAGTGTGTGTTATAGTAGAGTATATCAATAAACTGCAATTGAACTAGTTATTAAATGCTATCAGTACCTGTAAAGTATTTTATTACATTCCGAACTCATACTTAATGGTGTAAACTATAATTGAAGCTCTCACATATTAATTTACTGTCTGATGATATAAAGATGGAACTACACCGCATCATTGTTTTGCTGTTGATGTGTCTATATGAAAATTGTTGCTATAAAAATATGTTTGAAGGATGTGAGTTGTCATTCAAATGAAATGTAAGTTTCATCCTAGCTAGTTATATTTAAAAGAGTATCAACCTAGAGGTTGTAAAATTTGTTTATCCAACGCTCTACATTCAAAAATTTTAGCTAGATGGAAAGACAGTTTACAGGGGTGTTTGTGGTGGTTAAGCTTATTAATCTATTTAATCTCTATCTTCCTATTTTTTTAACCAACTTCCTAATCGTCTTCCACTTTTTTAAAAAAACAATATCATTTATCATAGTAATAATCAGAAAATCAGTCTACAAATTAATCTTGATAAATGACTTCAATGTTTTGTATATAAGAGAAAATATTTTTTTAAACAGTATCAGTTTTCATTTATACTTCATTCTAAGTATTACTCTGCAAAACAACAATGGCTAGCAATATCCCTACAACAAATGAGTAAGTTATTTATACTATCTTTTACAATTTTGTTGCAGTTACATTTATAAATTTATACAAATGTATATATATATATATTACTTGTAGGTCTACAATCTCAAATGATGCATTAGAACTAAATATAGACGAAATAGATTTCAGTGCCATGTAAGTATATTATTGAAACTTTATTATTCAACTGTATTATATAGAGTTTTTAATTAATCACAATCTTGATTTATTGCTTTATTAAGCTCTACCGATGATGAAACAATGAGGTGGTTGGAAGAATGTTTTAAGGAAACGGAGAAGCCAAAAAAGACCAAGCCTACCACCCACATTGCTATGAGTAAGTATTTTTCTGTATTATGAAAAATGTAAATTTTTCTGTAGGTAAAATAATAACGACTCTACATTTACTACGTTATTTTTGTAGAGAAAACATCTACACGATTCATTGCAAGCGCATGCTATATAGGGAAAGATGAATCATTTCTCTCCTATGATCGCCACACATTTGAATGTAAGTATGATAAAAATATTATTTACTACATACTCATTCAATTTTAATAAATTTTTTCAAAAACTAACATAAATACATTCGTATTTTCTATTTTAGTTCAAGCAGAGAATCTGCAGCTAGAACAGTACAGAAGCAGAAGTGTTATAGATGGAGAGATAAAAGATGATAAGGAGTGCTTCAAGTGTAAGTGATATGCGTTATCTTTATATACATATACCATACTCAAGACAGTTATCTATATATATATAATGAGAATTTGTTTATTTTGCTTGTAGATATCGATAACAAAAACACAAGCTATTTTCTTTCAGTGCTTTCGTTATTATTGATATCGTATTGTACAAAGACTCTGAGCGAAGCACTGAAAGAAAAAAAAGACAGTATTTCGTGTATATTTTGTGGTAAGAAGTTTAAATTAGGGAAGATGCATGAGCCTGGCCGAGTTCTTTCAAGACATTTTTTTGCTCACTTGTTTATTTTTTATTGTTTATGCGGAAAATCACATACAACTTTGAGAGAACTCCAGCAACATACTTGTATTTTGAAAACTAAAATGTTTTTTGTTGTTGATATTGCTAGTTATGATAATTTTGTTTTATTTATTAATAAAAAATATTCTGAGTTAGTTATGAACATTACTTTTCCCAAAAATTTTATGTTAGTATATCTCTATCCAATAGAAGGTTATTTTTCTGGAAACATCGATTTAGATTTTGAGGGATTAGGGTGTAAATGGTTGGCAATAGCTAAAAAACCGGTTGCTGGAGATCGAAAGCTTTTACTTAAAACCCAGCGTAAAAAAATGAGAGCACTTATATCTTCAGATTCTGATTTTTCAGAAACTGAAGAAAGTAATAATGACTTAATTTCCGTTGCTAGTTCACAGTGCAGTCCAAAAACCAGTGTTTTAGAATCTAATACAACAGATAACCCACAAACTCAAGTAGATTTAAAACAAAGCCAAAAGATTGATATAACTTCACTTAAATTAATTTTGAATATAAAAGATGGACTGAAAAAAAAGGGTTTTAATGATTGTGTTAAATTGAAATTAGCGTCTATTAGACAGAAAATGCAAAAAAATTCAGATTTTTTTCAAGAAGAAATTCTTGTATTAACTGCACTCTTAGGTGAGTTTTAAAATTTTTATTTCACTATATTTTTTAATATTATCATGGCTCTGGAATAGGTTTTATGCAACTATCCTATTTTATAATTTCTTACCACAAAATATATAGTTAATAGGATGTTTTTTTATAAATACTCTCTATATATATTATATATACAGACAATAGTCTGTGTTTTTTATGAATACTTTATTCATATGTATACACTTCATGTAGAATTGTTCTGTCATTAGTTTACCTAATGCATTATTTTTATTTGTTTTGTGGTTGAGAACTCCATACGCTTCATTCTTACTGTATTACTTTGCATAATATTACAAAATAAATATTACATCAACTACCTTCATACTGCATCCAAGTGATGAAACAGTAAATTTCACATCTGTATTACTGAATCTATAGCATTGTTATGAAAAAGACTATAATTACTTAATTATTATGTCATATCGTGACAAACTATCAACACCCAATTCACAAAACTGTAAAACCTAAAGTATAATGCTTGTGGTTGTAAAAAGTCTTCTACTGTTTTGGTTTCTCAAACAAATTATAAAACATTTTTCACAATTTTTTTTGTGCAAAAGCGGAGTTGTCTTACCATTTTGACACAATGTGCCGACAACTTTTACATATTTTTTCAAAAACGAAGTTTAGAAATTATAAATGGGAGTTGTCTTAACATTTTTGAAAAATGAGACGATAACTTGAAATATTTATTTTTGTGTCGGAACATTGAAATTTTGTAACATTTTAGAGTTGTAACCCCGAAAGTTTTACAAATTGGCTAAATTACTAATGTTAAATATGAATAAAATACTTTATTACACTAAATATATACAAATTATTGCACAATACAAATAATATATAATTTAATGTTCATGAGTTGTTGCTGATAGATTTGGCGAGCCGACGGTCATTCACTTGTACACGTATTCTATCTAAAAGCATACATAGATGTCGTTATAACAACTACATTATACTATGGTGAAAAAATACGGCTATTAGTAGTTACTTATTACTAGTGAAGATTAACATACCTTAATTAAATTTCCGATATTGAAATCCTGCTAGCTTCGCTTGAAATGTGATTGTCATCTTCATTGCTTTTCTCACTATCATTGTCGACAACTTCATCTTTTTCCTCAAATTTTTTGTTTTCAGAGTCATCATCCGTCATATTATCATCTTCTTCATCAGTATAAGCATCAATGTTATCATCGTCATCATCATCATCATCATCAGCAGCATCATCAGCAGCAACATTATCATCATAACTTTTCATCAGCTCAGCATCATCAAATAGAGAAAGTCTGAAAGCTATTCCTTCTTTTTCACTTGAAGTAGATAGAAGCATCAAAGCTTCTTCAACACTCAGAATCGTGAGAATGTGTTTCTTTGTGCCGCTTTCAGTTGTCATCAGACTTTTATAGTGGATCATACCACATTCATGATTTTTGATCTTCAAAACGTTCTCAGGAGGGACAACAATCTTCCCAGTCATCAAAGATCCGTCATTCATCATGTATCTGTAAGTGACAGTGTGAGTGATACGTAAAGGTGATGTATCTTGTTTTCGTTTTCGCTGCTTCGACTTCAAATTTTTCCAAACTGAAAGTCTAGTGAATGTCAGAAGAGTGTTGACAGGAATATTATCGAAAGTGATAATATCAAAGTATGCTTGCAACTGTTTCAATGATTTTTTTCTCAAGATTTTGGCTATAACTCGTTGTTTTAGCCCTTGATGATGATTATCTCCTACAATACGCAGATCGGGTTGATTTTCTTCTAGCTTTCCCATGTACACTAGGATTTGTGAAGAGCCGGGATCAAGTTCCTGTAGCTCCACCATAAGTTCTTTGTCAATCAGTGACTTGACTCGAATTCGATGATTGTTTTTTAAAACATATTCATAGTCCAATATACCATAATCTTCAACGTAATTAACATCGAAAACCTCCAATATCGTAGGAATTGGTAAATCCAACAAACTCACAAAATTTCCGATTTCCAACATTCCTTTCTGCATAGCTCCTGTCATTATTCCAGCCATCTCGAGCAATTCAAACTCTCTAAGTTTGTTTACGGTATTATTCTTGCTGTTGCTGAATAAAAAGGAAATTGAAGCTCGAGATAATGTCACTGTCGGTTTTTTGATATCCTCCGTTCGTTTGACTTCACTGTTCTCATGCAGATATGTGTAGTCCGGTGTGGGACTCAAAGGAGAGGCAGCTGAAACTACATGATGTTTCATTGCTATATCAGCATGAGTATTGGTGTTTGAGCGAGAAGATGTATCATTAAAGGTGTTAGGATTGGATCTTTTATCATCAATGTGAATGCCATTGGTGGTGGAAATGATGGTTGTAGTGGAAATAGCGTTAGTGTTGTTGGTAGGTGTGGTTGGTTCAATATGGAGCTTAGGAAGTGCTTTGGAGTGTGATGTCATCATACCTGCAAAAAGTAAAAGAACTTAGTTTAATGATGTAAATATACTGAAATTATTGTTTTATTAAAAGATTGTTTTTAAAAACTAAGATTCAAAAACCTAGATGTTTCAATTAATTAAAAACAAATAATTATTTTAGTGCTTCTTACCTTGTTGCTCTCCTAATAGCTGTAGTAGATGTTGCTCCTCTGTTAGTCGCTGTAGAACTGGATGCTTTCTGTGTGAAAACGATGGCTCTTATATAGCTAAAGTTGTACTGAT
Organism: Cryptosula pallasiana; assembly: GCA_945261195.1. NCBI lineage: Eukaryota > Metazoa > Bryozoa > Gymnolaemata > Cheilostomatida > Cryptosulidae > Cryptosula > Cryptosula pallasiana. The sequence continues at coordinate 61,945,062 of OX183130.1, read as the reverse complement.
TAAACCCTATGAACACCATCTCGTGTCAATCTCTATGAATCAACATTTGTTCACGCGAAGGAAAGTCAATGCTTTCGCGGGAATAAATGAATTATTTTCACGCGAATACAAACCAATGCTTTCGCGGGAATAAATAAGCTATTTTCACGCGAATGGAAACCGTTGCTTTCGCGGGAATAAATAATTTATTTTCACGCGAATAGAAACCAATGCTTTCGCGGGAATAAATAATTTATTTTCACGCGAATAGAAACCAATTCTTTCGCGGGAATAAATACTTTATTTTCACACGAATGCAAACTGTTGCCTTCGCGGGAATAAATGATTTAATTTCCCGCGAATGGAAACCGTTGCTTTCGCGGGAATAAATATTTTATTTTCACGCGAATAGAAACCAATGCTTTCGCGGGAATAAATGATTTTATTTCCCGCGGATGAAAGTCAATGTTGTCGCGGGAATAAATACTTTGTTTTCACGCGAATACAAACTGTTGCTTTCGCGGGAATAAATACTTTATTTTCACGCGAATAGAAACCAATTACTCCCGCGAAAGCAACGGTTTCCATTCGCGTGAAAATAAAGTATTTATTCCCGCGACAACATTTACTTTCATCCGCGGGAAATAAAATCATTTATTCCCGCGAAAGCATTGGTTTCTATTCGCGTGAAAATAAATTATTTATTCCCGCGAAAGCATTGGTTTCTATTCGCGTGAAAATAAAGTATTTATTCCCGCGACAACATTGACTTTCATCCGCGGGAAATAAAAGCATTTATTCCCGCGAAAGCATTGGTTTCTATTCGTGTGAAAATAAATTATTTATTCCCGCGAAAGAATTGGTTTCTATTCGCGTGAAAATAAATTATTTATTCCCGCGAAAGTATTGGTTTCTATTCGCGTGAAAATAAATTATTTATTCCCGCGAAAGCAACGGTTTCCATTCGCGTGAAAATAGCTTATTTATTCCCGCGAAAGCATTGGTTTGTATTCGCGTGAAAATAATTCATTTATTCCCGCGAAAGCATTGACTTTCCTTCGCGTGAACAAATGTTGATTCATAGAGATTGACACGAGATGGTGTTCATAGGGTTTAATCAGTACAACTTTAGCTATATAAGAGCCATCGTTTTCACACAGAAAGCATCCAGTTCTACAGCGACTAACAGAGGAGCAACATCTACTACAGCTATTAGAAGAGCATCAAGGTAAAAACTTAATAAATTACGGTTTTTACTCATATATTATTTATTATACTAAAACAACTGAACAAAATTAATCATCTGTTTTTTTGTTTTTTTTTCAGATTCAATGACAAAAAATGGAAATAGTTAACAACACAGAATCAGAAACTCAGCCTAAATCTTTGACTCAAGAGGACTTGATACTTCTACAAAACATATGCAATAAAAAAGTTGAAGAGAGAGTGCGAATTATCTCAAACAATTGTAAATTCATACAGAAAGACTTGATAGAGCAGCTAAATAGTTTTCGAACTGAATCTTTTCTAACATTAAAGCTCTTAGGGAATGATGTTACATCAGACATTCAGAGATTACATTATGTATTACAACAACGGCAATATCAACTAGACCAGGTAAACACACCAATTTCTATCGAGTGTGCTCGTAAAGAACTTGCTCTAAAAAGAAGAAACATGCAACGACAGTCCGCTCAAAGACAAGCTAGAAGGGTAAGGACTCAACAACGTAAGACACGACAAGCTACAGAAACATCCGATTAACAGTCAATTTTTGATGATAAGGTAATAATTAATAAAAAAGTACTACTTAGTAAGAGTTTGTAGTTGTTTTAAATTTCTGTTTAACCATTCTATACTAATACATAACTTTTTATTTTAGTTCATTATGGAATCAAAAGTACATAGAACAGAAGTCTTCCTTCCTAAGTTTGTATTATTTAATATTTACTGACTCTAGCTATATTGTATGAGATTTTCCCTACTTATTACACAATAAATGTATATATTCACATATTGTTTCATTTTTTAATCACTGTATTTATTCAATGTAGATATATCTCCTCTCTCCTCTCTCCTCTTTTTATCTCTCCTCTCTCTCTCAACATACTCTCTCCTCTACCAAATACTCCTCTCTCCTCTCTTGCAGTTATTTCCCAAATACTGTAGATTTTAACCATCTAGAGGTCTAATTTGGTGATTTTCCAACATATTTTATAGCATTTAATATACTTATTATGTAATAAATGTATATTATTCAATGTAAATGTAAATATATCCATAAATATGTACATAATTATCCATATATACATAAATGTATAAAAAACTAAAAAATCTCTCTCCTCTCTCTCCTCTCTCTTCTCTCTCATCTCTCCTCTCCCCTCTCTCCAAAGACTATGCATTGATTGTCATTACAAGTTGTAGTGCTCTGTATGACTACATTGTAAAGAAAAATACTATATATTGATTGTCATTACAAGTTGTAGTGCTCTGTACTACTTAGTATTTACTAACTCTAGCTATATTATACAAGAATATTTTCCTACTTATTATGTAATAAATGTATATAATCATATATTGATTCAACGTAGTTATATCTCCTCATTCTTCTCTCCTCTCTCTCTCTCAAAATATCATATGAGTTTGAGTTATGTAAAATAATTATCAAAACTTGAATGCCATACATTCAAAATCTAGCTGCCATATGAGTTCAAATTAAGTAAAAAAATAATCAAAACTCAAATGCCACTTAAATGCCATTCAAATGCCACTCAAATACCCCTCAAGTAAAATACAATATAAACTCGGCGAATTCATCCAACGTCGTGACCCATTGCCTCAACCCCAAGGTCTAAACCACAAAAAAACACTTGGTAGGGAGATCTGCTCATATATTACTACTGTAATCACCTGGATACGGGTCCTAGCGGTCCTTAGGCTATGCTTTTGTTTCTCAGATTATGGCAGCCATCTTGATGCTGGCTCGGGATAGCTACCCAGGACCAAGATAGTAATTACCCTGCGCAGTTAAGGTTTAATAATGGTTCTATTGCTTGTGTTAGCAAGTAGGTTACTTGCAATTAATACAGGACTTGTCAATTGCTTATAAGAGGCATGCCTGATGCCCATAGGCTATCAGGGGGACCTTACATAATAGGGGTCACTTATGGTGACTAGTAAAATTCAGTACAATGAAAAATAAAACTGACAACCTTATGGTGACGCTCAAACCAAAATTCAAACAAATTAACAATCAAGGCTCTGAACTAACTCCACAACCTGTTCTACTAATCTCACAATTTTAACTGTAACTAATATTACTTGGTGCATAGAAAAACACCCTACTTGTTCATCTGACACCTAATGCATGATTCAGTCAATGAACAAGGGAAAAAGATAATGGCTGTTTACAATTCAATACTTTGACTATGGGAGAGAACAGTAGTGCAGAACACCATAATTATTCAATAAATTGCTAACATTACCAAACAAATCATAAAAAAGATAACTTGCAAATTGTTTCTGAAGTTACCCTGTTCATTTAATAGACTTTGAGCAATCATACTTATTTTACAATATTTTCAATGGGTATGAAGCTGGCCTACAAAAATGAACTAGCTAGACTCGGTCGTTATAATTTATTTAGTGTTCAGCTTAATTCGCGACCTTTAGATAACATAAACATATGTCCGCTGATTATTTTTTATATTCAGTGAACTGTTTTTTGTTGACTTCCGGGTTCAGAACAAAATAAGCGTTTATTGACTAAATGTCTGATCTGATCATTTTTATTGCAATTTGTTTGGCGAAACATAGGGGGTAAAAATTCTTAATGTTAACACCAATACCATTGCAATGTAAATTATCACACCAGTTTGTACTTACATATGGTAGCATTCTAAACATATTCAAACCATTTTATTACACAAGCTGAAATATATACTTGACAGTTAGCACCTGGTGAAAATAGTCAAATCGAAAGGGATTTCCTGGTTTTTAGCTGATGCTCTAAAAGGCACATGAGACCATGAGAACTTATTTGTTTTTAAGATACATTTTGGAGATCATCTCCTACTCTTCTACTTATATAGATGAACAGAAACAAGTTTGTACATTCGTTTGTCAACTTTATGTGTAGCTATTTTTTCACCAGGAAAGAGTAGCAGACTGCTGAACAAATAGCGAATGGACCACTTAAGATAAAAGCACCAGGGTTCGGTTTAGGGCTCATTGTTCAGTGCATCCCGCAGAGTATAGGACTACACAGGGCCAGAGTAGAATCAAGCAGTAGGAATTCTGTAGTCGTACAATAGTGACCACCTCTATACGACTAAGCTTACTAGACTGTGAGCTTGACAACGCTGTTTTCTTATTTCCAGGTTGCTGGGTGTATTGCCACGACCTCTCACATTTGCACTCCTCAGTTATTTATAAGAGTAGCCTGAGATTCTAACTCGGCTGACAACAACATCATTTTCGAGTAACAAGTGAGACAGAATGAAACTTTTAAAAAAATAAATTATTTATTAAATATTTCAATTTTCATGTCAGCAGTTTAAATTTAAATTAGAAGTTAGAATGTTTTTTTTTATTACGGTAACAGGCCTGATTTGTCCATTACTTTAGTTGATGTTTGAGTTGAGAGTTGTCTTTTCCAACAGATTTCAAGTATTTGTTGTGGGATTGTCTTCTCTGAATTTAGCCTAGGCTCTAAGAAATTTATTGGTTTACAGCATTTCACCTACCGCCTCCTCATTGCAGATTCTATGCAACTTGGCTTTAAAGCTAGTCTAGCTAGCCACAGTTTATTATGTTTTAACGCAAACCCGTCAAGAAAATGAAAAGGTGAAAGAAAATATATTCATGTTCCCACTCTGAACATGCATTGCCTGGCATAATGACTTATCTTTTATGGCAGTTGGGTTGATGTGAGCACTGAATCGTAGTGGCGACGATCAGTTGCTACTGATCGATCCTATTATTATTATTGTTTTGTTATTATTTTTATTGTTATGATGATGATTATTATCAATTAATTATTATTGTGCAGGATTTCACTGTGGGGGTGTGAGGTGGTAGCTCGGCCTACCTGCACAACCTCCCGAACTGTAATGGCAACTGTGTCTAGTGATACAACCCTTCCACAGGTCGACTTAGTATACTGGAGAATGGTGGTTGACCATCTCAGTAACTAGTGAGCTGCCGGTTGCGTTAACTGTTGTCTCTGTAAGTATTGAGTTCGAACTTTGAAGGGCGAACTAGTTGAACTAGGTTCGGCCAGCAGAGGTTCGGCTGTCTTAGTGCAGTGCTGTGCAGAGGTCGAACATTGAAGGCGAAGTTAGACAAGCTAAGTTCGGCCAGCAGAGGTTCAGACTGATCTGCCTATATATTACTACTCGAGTAATGGTGCGCAGTGAAGTTATTTGTTAGAACAAAGAAACTTCTGAGAGTGTGCAAGCTGACTCTGATTTATTTGACACAAACATTCGTATTTATGCATGCAGTTACATAACAAGATGACTGACAAGTGCTCAGACAAAAGAGGCCACACCTGGCACAATTGATTGGCCAGCGTGGGCGAATAAAATATAAGAGGTGGCACTTAGACTAATGGTTGATTGCACTCACATGGGTAACATATAAGTTTACATGGTTAAAATAGTAATGACAAATGCACATAGAGCTATCGGCTCTAGAGTGTATACAATAAAATAAGAATGTAGTTAATGAGTGTCACATAGGATTGCTCGATCGATAGAAGGTAGACTGAGTGAGTGTTTACATAGAACTGTTCCGATAGACTTACTAATAGAATGTTTTAAGATGGCGCCGGTCCTCTACATTATTATTATTTTGAAAGTTTGTTGGTATAGTGACAGTCAGTGACAGTCATATATATCATAATAATTATGATATATATGACTGTCACTGACTATACCAACAAACTTTCAAAAGATAATAAATAATTGTTATTAATTAGTAGTTAGCTTCTATTATTTGTTGTAACTAAAACGACACACTACACACACACAGTAAATACCGTGTAGTGTGTTGTTTTAGTAGTTACAACAAATAGAAGCTAACTAATTATTAACAATTATTATTGTAATAATAATAATTAATTAAAATTAATATCAATAATAAATAATATTCTTACTTATTAGTTAAAATTTTATTAATAATTATGGTAATGAATGGGAATTATCACCAGAAAGTAGTACTAATAGTAGATTAGAAAGAATTTGGTTATTTACTATTATCATCAGTGAATGATGTTGAAGAATGATTTTAATAATAATAATTATAATCATAACAAATTTTAAAAACTACAGTCAGTTCTTTGAGATAAAATTGACTTTTACTACTGTTTTTTCTAAACAGTACTATTAAATACAATGTTATAAATGCTTATAATAATGTTATAAGTAATATTGTATTTATTCAGTATTGTTGTTTTATTAATATTACACCTCCTAGTGTTTATGATCATTGTATTATTATAATTATTATTAAGATAAAATTAAATTGTCTAGCGCTGTTTTCTTACTATTACTGTAAAAATAGTAAAACAACACTAAATAAATATTACAGCTGATCCTTAGTAAGTTTTGATAAATATCATTCAGTTAAACATTTTTTAATCCTAGTTACTGTGTTAGTGCACAACTTTCTTCATGTTAGTCTGTGATGTTTTAGATAATTCTAGTCTGTAGAGTAATTTCTTGTTAATACAATGACACGTAACTTTCCCATGTCACCACACTAACACTTTATCAGAACAAGTTTTAGATATTGTTTTTAGTCGAAAAAGTGCATCGGCAGCTGTCAGATTTCCAGGTAACTAGCTATGTTTACTCACTCGTAAACACAATCACATGTTATAAAAGTTATGGTTAATGAAATTTTTTCATTTGCTAACCAGTTCTGTATTTCTTATAAAAGCTGAAACAGCAGCAGCTGGATCACATAGCGGGCTGATTGCAAAACTATCCTAATAAAAATAAAATTTGTTATAGACAAGTACTTTTACCACCAGTTGTTGTTATTAATAATCATCGTTATTAGTCATAATGACGGATGATGAATAGTAGTTGTTCTGGTAATAATAATTTGATTCAAGTAATAGTTATTAGTATTAAAAAAATATGGTTCAGCATGCTGCTCTATGATTATTCGTTTCCCGCCATTAGTTGCATTTCAATAATGCTGTTGGTCTAACTGGTATAATATTAAAATTGGTCAGGCATAAACCAAAGGTTATTCCAGAGATAAATTAGAATTTGGTGCTAAAATTGTTAATGGTAACTGTTAGTGGTAGAAATAAGATGAAAAAATAATTGTCCTCCGTCCTAGCCTTTGCAGTTATGGTAATATAATAAACATTGCTTGTGACATGGCTAACGCACAAATGCCTACTGCAAAAAAAATTACTGTGTCGTCTTTGAAAAAGATTCACAAAATGAATAAGTCACAGTACTATAAACAATGTATTATTCGAATTCTCACTTAAAGTTTGTAGTTGCATGAGAAAAAAAAGTTTACGATCATTTTTAGTTATACTTTTAGCTACATAATGCAACGTGTTTTCTATTTCTCTGGGCTTTGCTCAAAAGATAGTAAACAAACTGCTTTTTCCTCATAAAAAATTGGCTAATGTTTAAGTATATATTTTTAGGAATGTTTTTGCCCATCTCATCTTGCACCCATGACGCTCTTGAACTAGCTATAACACAGAATAACGTAGTATTTTTTTTATTATCATCAAGATTACATTGTTATTTATCATGTTGCATTTTGAATATTGCTCCATTTTTGATAATTGAGACATTTTATTTTACAAATAATGATGGTTTTGATTACACTGCCTAAAGCTACGTTCACACTATGCGATTCTCGGCCGAGTGGGAGGAGCAAAAAATCGGCTCGCAAGTGTGAACAGTAAAATCTTAACGATTTTACAATCGGTGGCAGATTTTTTTTCATCGGGCAGTGATGGTTCTCTGTACAATTATCGGCCTTTCTAGCCAATCAACATCCACATCACAGCCTTTCAATTTAATCCTTTTCAATAAACTTGCAGCTGCTTGATAATTATTATTTTAACCAATTTTAGACTATTTTTTAATATTTCCCTGATCAACTGCAAGTCTTGTTTACTAGTAGAATATTAAGGTGGGTATACTAACCATTATCAATATAAATAGAAAACAAGAACCAGTGCCATGATTATAATAAATAATGGCATTGAAAAAATTTATCATTTATTTATTATTTATTATAATTAATTGAGTATACTACGTACCATTATTTATTATTATTATTATTTGTAATTAATTTCTTATTATTGATGAGTGAAGAAATGGTATAATTTATTTAAATATCTGATAATATTAACTATATTATTAATAATAATCATTAATAATAATGTTCTGTAATTATCAATTAAATGCGGTATCTTGACAACATGTCAAGGCCATGCAATATTGGGCACAAAAAATCGCAAGTGTGAATTCTTCTAAATAATCGGGAGAGCAACTCCCGATTCCTCCAGATAATCGCATGGCCGAGAATCGTATAGTGTGAACGTAGCTTTAGTCGTTCTGTTTTGTACTACAAGTGTCATTTAAATATAAATTGAAACATGCAAATTTTTAGCATAGTATTAATTCAAGTATTTTTTGCAAGAATTCATAGCTAGAACCAGTAATTAATAAGTATTAGTAGTAGAAAACTCATCAGGGATGCATCTGTTGTAATATTATTGTAACGAGCCCACTTCTTGCGATGTTTTTTGGGCATCGTTGTGACGAGCCTAATTGATGAGTTTCATTAAAGTGTCACTTCCTGTTCTACCTAGAAAGTCTTATCAATGCTTGAATACCAATGACATTATAATCTGCAATTAAAAATAACCGATAACACGCATCTACATAATACAACATGGTGGCAGCGTAGTGAAGGACCTGTGCTTTGCTATGGAGGGTATTTTACCACCACAACAGCTGAATCTTCGAGCCACGGACCTATCTAGTGAGTGGCGTCGATGGATTAGATCTTTCAATGATTATTTGCTTGCTATCAATCTTGTTGAGAACACAGCTGCAGCCGAGAAGAGAAAGTTGGCTCTCTTTCGGCATGTGGGGGGTGAAGATGTTCGCGAGATTTATAGCCAGATGGAGTTTACTGCTATTAATGCAACAACACAGGCTGTAACAGAGATTGCAGAGGGAGCAGATGGTAGAAAACTTGAAGATGTGATAACCAAGTTTCATGCATACTGTAATCCTAGATCTGGAGTTGTGGTAAGCCGTTTTGAATTCCATAATAGTACTCAAAATGGAGAGGCAGTTGATGTGTTTTTAATGAGACTCAGGAGATTATCAGAAGGATGTGACTTCGGTAACCAAAGAGACTCATTGATACGTGACAAACTACTATTTGGCTTAGATGATAAACGGATAAGAGACAAGCTGATGGGAGAATCAGATGAAAAACTGACGTTAGACTATGTCATAAAATCACTAAGAATATCCGAAACGGCTGCTAAGTTATCTACACTCACAATGAAAGACAAGGAATCTGAAGTTAACGCCGTTGATGGTAGACAGAATTATCAGCCCGAGCGGGAACCCAAACTTCATAGTGATAGATACACCAAGTGCAGCAAGTGTGGCCGCACTCATCCTCCGAGAAGATGCCCTGCATTTGGCTCTAAGTGTAATACATGTGGTAGAAAGAATCACTGGGCTGCGGCTTGCAAATCCAGTAAGCTAAATGAAGTTGAGACAGGAAACGGAGACAGCTCCACACAAGAAGTTTATTTGGGCGAAGTTTCTCAGTCAGGTCAAGGATCATGGTATGCCCAGCTGAGAGTGAACACAAATGTAGCCAAAACGCAGACAATCAAGTTCAAGTTGGACACAGGAGCAGCTCTAAGTGTATGTGCACCCAAACACTGCTATGGGCAAGTGAAGCCTACAAACCTAAAGCTCTTTGGACCAGGTCACACAAGGCTGAAATGCTTAGGCTACATTCACAGTAAAATTGAAGCTGCAGATAAATCTATCATGGAAGATTTGTATGTAGTTGAAAATCAAGTCACTCCATTGCTAAGCAGAAGAGCCTGTGAGAAACTGGACCTAATATCAGTGAATACAAACAAATGTCATATCGAGACGGTGAAGGTAGGTCAAGACCTATTTAAAGGTTTAGGGCGACTGCAGACAGAGCATTCCATAACTCTCAGAGATAATGCGAAACCTTTCGCCCTCCATGTACCGAGGCCTATCCCATTCCCGTTGAGAAAGGCAGCAGATGAAGCGCTTGACCAAATGATTAAAGATCAAGTGATCATCAGTGTAGAAGAGCCTACCGCATGGGTTGCTCCGATGGTTGTGGTGCCCAAGCCAGGCCAAAACAAGGTGAGAATTTGTACCGACTTTACTGAGTTGAACAAGTATATCATGAGAGAGGTGCACCCCATGTCCACTGTTGAAAGCAGTCTGGCTTCATTAGGACAGGGGAAGGTTTTCTCTAAAATAGATGCCAACAGTGGATTTTGGCAAATCCCTCTCAATGCAAATTCTAGTAGCCTTACCACCTTTTTAACGCATAGAGGAAGGTATAGATATTTACGCTTACCGCAAGGGCTGTGCAGCGCACCTGAGATATTCCAGGCAGAGATGAGCCACATACTACAAGGTATCTCTGGGGTAGTCATCCACATGGACGATATTCTTATTTATGGCAAAGATCAGAAGGAACATGATACGCAACTTCAAAAAGTTTTGAATCGTGTTTTGGATGCTGGCATGACCCTAAATGAGAAGAAGTGCCAGTTCGGGATGGAGAGGGTTCAGTTCTTGGGTCATCTTATAGATAAGGATGGCATACATGCAGGCCCCCGGCTCCAGGGAATCCAGGATTTTCCTAGGCCAGATAATGTAAAGGCTGTGAGAAGTTTTCTGGGCCTAGCAAACCAATTTGCACGCTTTTCCAAGGATCTTGCGGTTGCTACTGAGGCTATGAGAGCGCTACTTCACAAAGATACTCCATGGTACTGGGGAGAAGAGCAAGAGAAGTCTTTCGAAAAGGTCAAGAAGGTATTTGAAAACCCTCCAGTGCTGGCAGTTTATGATGTTGGTAGAGAGACGATTATAACTACAGATGCAAGCAATCAAGGAATTGGTGCAACTCTGTGTCAAATACAACCAGATGGGACGAGAAGGCTAGTGGCTGCTGCAAGCCGATCTCTTAATGAAACTGAGCAAAGGTATGCTGCCATAGAGAAGGAGAGTCTTGGAGTGTGCTGGGCCCTGGAGAAGTTTTCTCAATATGTACTAGGCATGCCAAATATCATTGTGGAAACAGATCATCGACCCCTGATAAGCCTGCTTGGGAATATGTTTTTAGATAGACTGCCTGCACGAATACAGAGATTTAAACTCCGGCTACAAAGATTCCAGTACACCATCAGACATGTAAGTGGAGCCAAGAATGTTGCTGCTGATGCACTCTCCCGTTACACTACAGGCATGCCAGAGAGCGATGATGAACGAAGAGTTGACGAAGTTGAGAGCCACGCTGAGGATGTTGTGCATTTGAGTGGCCTAGACACTAGGCTAGAGCAGTTCAAGATGGAACAGCAGCAGGATGAGATTTTGCGAAAGGTTATGGGCTATGTAAAAGAAGGCTGGCCATCCTACTTGTCATCCACTGATAGTCTTCTCCAACCCTATTTCCAAAGGAGAGGCTTGCTGACCATAAATAAAGGTTTCTTGACGGTAGGTTGTAAAGCATTGGTCGTCCCACTATCACAGAGAACTCAAGTATTAGAAGACATCCATAAAGGCCATCTAGGGATAAGCAAATGTCAGTCCAGAGCTAGAAACTGTGTGTGGTGGCCCAGTATGTCGAAAGCCATTGAGGCCATGGTTAACCAATGTAAAGTATGCGTGATAGAGTCTAACAGAGTTACAGAGCCACTACGACCTACCGCTACTCCTGAACGACCTTGGCAGCTGTTAGGATCGGATTTATTTCAATTCCGAGGTCAGATGTACCTGTTAGTCATAGACTATTATTCACGATATCCAGAAATAGCCTTGCTCCAGAATTCAGATAGCTCTTCCAGAAGTATTATAACTCATTTGAAAAGCATCTTTTCACGACATGGTATCCCCGAGTGCTTCCTATCGGATAATGGCCCACAATATGCCAGCCGGGAATTTGCAGCTTTTGCATCAGAATATGGGTTTACGCATGTCACGAGCAGCCCACATTACCCAAGAGCAAATGGAGCGGCGGAAAGGGCGGTACAGACAATAAAACAGATGTTGAAGAAAGAAAGCGATCCCTACCTGGCTCTTTTAGCTTATCGGTCATCACCCCAACTAGGAATCTATTCTCCAGCTGAACTTTTGATGGGACGTAGGTTGAAGACAACAGTTGTTACTCATCCAGATAGTTTGATGCCACAGCTACCCGACCACAATATGTTCAAGGCTTGTAATGACACTTACAAAGCAAATATGAAGGTTAATCATGATGATATACATAAGGTGAAACCGCTTCGCTCAGTCAGCCAAGGTGATGCGGTCCTGATCAGAGACACTCGCAAGTATGCAGAAGTAGTAGCAGGCTCGAACGATGTAACCAGATCAACCGTGATTCAGGCAGATAAAGGTAAACTGGTGAGAAACAGATCTGCTATAGTGGCTATCCCAGACGACAATACTACTCCTCGAGTCAGTCGTACAGGGCGTCCGTTAAAGCCGCCAAGCTATCTGTCAGCCTATAAATGTGACTAAGGCAAATGTAATATTAAATACATTGTATGTGTGACATATTATAATCTATCTAAATTTCATAGGCAGTCGAAACGTGTTTTGTTTTGGTGCTTTTAAAGGCATTGTGATGTGAATGTGTATTATTTTACTTGACAATCAGAATATGTATTATTTGCAATTAGAATGTTTTTTGTTTTTGGTGTTTTAGAAAGAACATGTCCTCTTTGTATTTTAAGTCAAGCAAGCATGCTGTGGTTGAGATATAAGAATATGCGGTATATTTCATACATGTATTTTTCAGCCTCAGATGTGTGTTGATGCTAATTCTTTGTTTGCTTATACCCCACTATTTTTAGGGCTTAAGAATCTAGAAGGGGGATGTTGTAATATTATTGTAACGAGCCCACTTCTTGCGATGTTTTTTGGGCATCGTTGTGACGAGCCTAATTGATGAGTTTCATTAAAGTGTCACTTCCTGTTCTACCTAGAAAGTCTTATCAATGCTTGAATACCAATGACATTATAATCTGCAATTAAAAATAACCGATAACACGCATCTACATAATACAACAGCATCCAAACAAAACGTGGTGGCATCTGTTTTTAGAACAAAATTTATTATTTTTTACATATACAAGTACTATTTTATTATGCATAACTGAAAAGCGTGTGAAAAGAACTTCAGTTTTATATATGAATTACTACATATACATTGGGGCTCCCCGCGTATTTTTCTGAAGACTGACGATTGCAGTTTCTCAAGTGTGACGTGACGATTCACCCTAATAGGGATCTAATTGTTAAGGCTGAAGACAAGAAGATTAGTGTTTATTGTTGACGATGGAGATTTAGTTTACAGTTGCATTGAGTAGTGTGTCCATAATTACCATAATTAAGGATCAGTGAGTTGAAAGCAGGTGTTAGATTATTAGCCCATTATTATTTATTAGTCTGTTTACAAATTACTTTCACTACAAAACAAATGCTATGGCCTGTAGCATGATTACCCAGTAACCAGAAATAGTGTACGGTGGTTTGATTGATATCATTGGCTGGCTAATGAAATAAACAAGTCTGATTAGCTGATAACTGCTAATGTTCGAACCATATACTAAAACTTAGGTTATTTTGGGTGTCAAGGCCATAGTGGGTGCAGGCAATAGTGACTCTATAAAAAATGATGCTAAGGTGAATTTTATTATCACCGTGGTGTAATATTGATATTATGTATGAATCAGCTATACAATGCAAATCAGAATTGTTGTTTGTGACATAGATATGAGTTTCTTATTTCCTAGTAGTTCACCAACTGAAAGTTTTTCATCAGTACCCTTTCATTTATCAAGCTTGATAAATAATAATATATAATTATTATATTACTATTAGCATTAATTAATTATTATTATTAATAATTAAATGAATTAATTGTTATTATTTTTTATTAATTGTTGTATATACCATTTTGAGTGTTATGTATTTATTTTACAAAAATATGGCTGATGAATGACAGCAAGCAATAAGTTATATGCAGAGATATAATAATAATATTGGAAAATTATGTGTATGTATTGGATCATTTAATGTCACAAAAAAATCTAAGCACACCGCAGTGAAAAGCTCTTAAACTAAATTCTTCCACATTTCCTTGCGAACCAACATGGCAGATCAATATAATAATAATATCAAAATAACAATAACACCAGCCTTCGCTTCAACACTGCCCAACTTTTACCGTTACTTCTCAGTTATTTTTTTGAATTTTGGTTTTGAACTGCATATAACACCAAAATATACCAGTCCTCAACGTAAGTTTTTTTCAATGAAAAGACTAAAGAATTTTTTGTTGCTTAAGATTGAAGATCTGAAGATTGCTCTGTTAAGTCCGAAGATTCTGAAGACAGCCTCATGTGCAGGGAGCCCCTACATTAATACGTCTGCTAATAAAAAGGCAAACACGCATCATCTCGTTGAAAATAAACAATGTTCGAAGAATGTCCAAAATTTATGCATTCATTGCCATCGCTATCGATTGAAATCGTGCCCCGCAGTAGCTTCAGGTGCAAACAATTATTGCTACATCTCTGATGCCCCGCCATAGTAATGCGTGAATGATCTCCTATTTTTGTTTTCAACTTTTTATTAGTTATTACAGTTAAATTTAGTTTCAAACCCCATCAATTTACTATCATATCCAGCCGAGTAATTAATTTGTCTAACAGGTGTTGTTGGTGCCATGCTAGATTGTTATAATTTTCAATGCTTCAAGGTATTTTATTTGCTTTTGCAGTTGTTAAAATGGTCACAATCACTTATTATAATATTAATAACAAGTAATTTGGTATGATCCATGGATATTAATATTTTTTTAATTTTTACCAGTCAATAGTTGCTGTAGTTAGACTCTGATCAGGTGATTTATGTTAGTTTATCAAAGTGATGCCCTCTCTGAGTACATGCTGCCTTCCGATGTTGTTTTTATTATAATAATCCCACATTGATCCGACTGTTAGACCTACTATTTTTTATCACTAACAACATCATCAACCCATGAATAATAATAATAATAATAATAATAATAATAATAATAATAATAATAATAATAATAATATCAATGACTGTTGCGAGTATTGTTATTATTACTTCTGGTTGATAAAAATCATAATTTTTCTTGCTTTGGATAATAGAGACATACCATCCTTATTAACAATTAGATAGGTATTCTCATTCTGAAGCAAAAACATGGAAAGTCTTTTCGTATGGATGTTTAGAATGAGAGTTTTGACTTTTTTTCTAAACTTACGGTCAGAATATTTCAAATAACTTGGGACTCAAAACGAGTAGACACTGAAACTGCATTGACTAGCTAATACTAGAGCGTATCAGTTTTACATTCAACTAACTCTAAGGCTTAAATCGTGAACTGGCAATTAATATCTGAAGTGTTCATAAAACTATTCTTTTTCCGCACCTTGAGAAATTGCCGAAGATTTCAAGTTAATTATTTCCGAAAAGTTTCGATTATATTATTGCTGTATCATTGATTTTTTTAATGTGAAAAGTAGTTGTATCTAAAACTCACCAATAGCATTCTTTTCTAAGATAATTTCATGGTTTGTTCCAAACCACTAGATTTCTTCCAAAGATTCACATTCACTGTGAGGCAAATCGCATATGCCTGACTGATTTTTTTTAGGCTGATGGGTTATCTTGGACTTATTTGACAATGGTGCACACAGCTGTCCGGTTTTCACTGATTCAAAAATTTGTTATTCAAGCATGTTGTGAAAATACTCAATCATGTAGGTCTTTGTAATAAATCAGTACATTTTGTGTGTTTTGATAACATAATTTATGTTTTATATCCGGTAACTGACATACAACAGCACCGACAAATGTTTGAAAAGTACTGATTATTATAATTATAGCACAGTTTAACAGTAATTCAGTTATTAAGTAAAAAAATATATATGTGGTCAGTAGAAAAAAATTTCTCTGTAGCTGTACCATTCTTTTTCATCAGCGTCGTCCACTGACATATATTTAGTCATGCAAATTGAGGAAATACAATTAATACTATGTGACAATGTTTCTTTACGATTTTCAGTACTACACAGTAATTAAGCAAAGCCTGTAACTTGTTTTTATGCTCAATTAATTTGCCTCCCTGAGTTTCCAGCATTTCATGAAATGAAGTAACAGAATTTACTGTAGCATTTTTTTAACTTGATTCTCATGTGATTTAGAACACTGTGATGTTCAAACTTTTGATCCCATTACAACAAACGGGTATTGCCTTACATTTCGATGCTATTCTTAGAAACCCAGAAAAGATGTTTCAAAAACTTTCATGTCTGAGCTACGTTATAGTTATTATTATTAATGACCACAATAAGAATTATTAATATTCTTATTAGTCATAATTGTTAATTATTATTGATTATAATATTTCTTATCATTATAATCATTAAGCAACTTTTTCTATAAAACTCAATGGAAATAACACCTTTTATTGTCAACTGATAAAACAACATTTTTTCTCCATTATGTTTTATTATTTTCTGTACCAAGTTCACGTAGCTCACTATCGAGCTGGCACTGGAAAAAGGGACTGTATGCTCAAAAAAATAGTTCAAATTAAACAATTACTTGTAACTTGAGTGATTCAAAAGTGACTAAGTTGACCTCGACAGTCCTGTTCCACCCTAAAAAGTTATCTTACTCGACTCAACTTAGTTGTCATGTTGCTTAAGGGGGATCAAAGGTAACTTTTGCTAGCTTGCATCCAAAGAAACAACAAGATAACTGATTCAAGAGGATACGCTCACCCTTGTGAGACACTTTGCAAACAGGAATCATAAAGTTTACATTTGGTGTCAAATGATCATCAGTAGGTCCAAGGTCATGATAGCTGGTTCAAACTGACTGGAATAGAATTGGTATACTTACAAAGAAGGCATTTTATTATTCATGAAAATGCGATTTGGTGTCAATAGAAGCATTTTTAATTTTTTTAAATATATCTTATTTGTGTTGCAATTTATCAGAAATGACCCACATAAATGTATGCTCCTGGTTTAATAATAGCAATACAATTGATGATAATAATTTGTAATCACAATTTCTTTCAGTACACTAGCTAAAGAAAAAGTTATGGTATATTAATGTGTATCTTATCATCTACATGTCTGAGTAATATTCATCCGTCATGATTATTATCACTCGTCTGCCAGAGCGCTCTCCAGATGGTCTGGAGGGGCGGCACGCCCTAGTGACTTTCATGGCTGCCCTAATTTTTTTTCAAAAAACAAAGAAAAGTTTGGTTAGCACAAGCTTTTAGCATCATGATTGCTGATTATTTTCATTGCCTTGGGATCTATTTTATTCACATTCTTAGGTGGGAGCATTTATGGTACATGGTCTCACGCTCGGCTAATGATTCTGCTCTTTCAAATCAGTATAATAATGGGTCTATTACCTTGTTTTCATAATCATGCCAAAACGATCTAGTTGAACCTTTTACTATCAGTCTGCTTAGGCTTCAGGTGCTTGTTCCATTTGATTCTTTTTTGTAGCTTATGTTTATTAATATTACCATTATTATTACATTTAATTATAAATTGGATTTAACAGAGTCCATCGAAGTTAAACTATCACTGTTGTACTTATTCTTCCCCCTGTTTGTTTTCTTTTTAATAGAAGTATTATTAATACAATTATTATTTATATTGTTATAAAACTTGGCAGTATAGTTATACCCACAAAGGTTACTGTAGTCCATAAATAAAAATTGAAAAACAACCATTATTAATCAGTAGACATTACAATCACCAATGTTGGAGTAGTTTGCTTTGAATGACAATAGAAGTTATTATTTATTACGATATTTATTAATAATTTTTGCTGTTTATTAATAAGTTTGAGTTATATTAATAATTTCTAAAAGTAAAGTCAAATTTCATTATTATTTTGCTATTTAATAAGTTGTGATAGTTTTTATGATTAACAGCAACAAGTAGCAAGAGACAACACTGAATGGTTAGCATTCATTCAATATAAAAATTTATCATAAATAAATATTTTGTTTATTAGATACTTAATAAAAAAAATTATAATGTCATTTTGTCGTATTGTATTTATACATAATGACAACTACATACCTACATAAACTGACTATATATTATTCCTGCCAATCAATGCTATTATTCAGGCCTTCTACCATACTTTACAGCATTCGTTAATTGTCATTCATCACACACTTTGTTTTAACTGCATATTAATTTAACTTTGCTTGTTTGCCTGCTTGTTTGAGCTGTGCCTCTAGGGCAACCCTAACGACGCTTCTTATTTCATCATGGATCATTCCTATACGATTGCTTTGCAAGATGCAATGCAAACATGTAATTCCGTTGATGGTTTTAATCAAAAGAGTTAGTTGCCACTGCTCATTTTCTACTATCTAAGGGCTGTGTCAGATCTCTTTTTTGCACTTTAAAGTAATTGAAAACTAAATAATTAGAGTGATACTGACAGTCTCTTTGATGCTCTTAATCATTTCATTATGGTTATTATTTTTCTGGATACCTCATACTATGAACAGATTAAAAGCTGTCGCTATACCTGAATATGTTTCATTATGATAACAAAAATTATCGGAAGGCTCGTTTGTCATATGAAAAGAAATTCGAGATAATATATTCTTTTCTGTTGTCATTTTATAATTCTGTGTTTTGTTAGAATTATTTAGCACCCTCCCCATGCCTTGTTGTTCACCTAATATCATTTATACATTTTCTAATTAATCATAAACTATTTGCCATTATCATTTACTATACAACAGCAACAAATATGTATACAATTTTTCGTTATGATTTTTCGTTAGGTTTTTGGTTGGAATAGGAATAGGATTTTTTATTATTAATAGAATAGGTTTTTGTAGACTGCCATTATTTTCAATTATTCCAAGTTCAGAGTTGTACACAGAAAATAATTTCTTAATACAAGTTTATTCATCCCATCGCTCTCTGGCTACGCATGTATTTTTGTGTGGGTGTCAGCAATACGTCTGACCAACCGTCATTTCTCTATTTATCAAGTTGCTTCAGCCCTTAAATATTCAATATCTTGGTCAACCTATGCAAAATAACAGCCATAAATTTGAAGGGTTGGTTCTGTACAGTACACACAATTTTGAAATAGTCAGGGTACTTTGCAAATAAAATTTTCTGTGACTGGCAGAAACTGTGTAAATGCATTCACTATAACGCCTGAGCAACTGCAACTCGGGAGTTTTTGATTCCTAAAGTATCTTCACTCTTGGAATGTACCAAAGATCCACAGCTAGGTATCAACAACCAACCTTAAATAATAACAGTCAATGCTGTGTTAACCCGTTTATCCGGCTATATCAGAAAGTGTAGCTGATCTCTATAAATTAGTAATTATTATTATGGGTTATTAGTTGTAATACCATAATTGCCGGTACTTTTTTCAATGATCATTGCCATTAATTGATAAAACAATTCACCGATTGACAATGATCTAAACAATTGAACCAATGAATCCTCATTTTTTATTGCGATTATTTATCATTATGGTTAGCATCAAAATAATACTAATTTAATAATTAAGATAATTATTATTAATTAATAACGATATTTCAAGCTGTCATTATTGACGAATTTTATTCACAATCTGAGTCAAATGGAAAATTGTCTAAAATCCATAATATTGTCATATTATTAGTTGTAATACCAATTATTATTATTGTATTGTTGGCAATAATCAAGCATTTTAGTGCAGCAAAAATGTGTAAGTGCATCTTTCTTTTGTTCATTGCAACAATTTCAGCTTTGTTATTGTGTACCCGAAACACTCAACAATTACAGTGCAGGTATTTTGGTATCTCAATACTTATTCTCCCATGTCTGGTCTCTCCGGCTATTTACTACCAGAACCAATTGTTATGGAAGTCTCTTTTGACGGTTGAGTGAATATTGAAAAGTCCATGAAAATTAAATTTGAGAAACTTTTGGTGTAATCAATTGTTTGTTTTTATACTTGTCAACCCAAGTGAATTTGTACACTAGTCGCAAGTGCTTATTACTGAATCGGCTCATACTGTTAACATTGCTACTACTACTGCTACTGCTACTGCTACTACTACTACTACTACATGTACTGCTAGTTTTACTCTTCTTGATACTGCTAAAAATACTGTTAATAAACGGTTGGTGCACCTATCACTAGTAAGTTACTACTAGTGTCACTGCTATTCCTTTAGCTACCACTGTTGTTACTACATTTAATAATAATGTGACTCCCTTCAATGATTCAGTCATTTCTCCTTTTACGACTACTGCTGTCACTTCCTTCGCTATTATTGTTGTTACTGATTTTACTGTTACTGCTAATAGACCCTTTACTACTATGCTACTGTTGTCGCCATCTACCACTGCTACAACGGCCAAAACATGTATTGCTACTATCCCTTCCACCCCCTACCCCTTTTTTGGCTATTGATGTTGCTGGAAATACTCTTCCATTACTACTACTGCTGCTGCCACCACCACCACCACTACCACCACCACTGGTTTTTCTTGCTCAAAGCTAGTAATTGTTGTCCGAAAAATGTGCTGTTGCCGCATTCTTAAGGCATTTTTGTTCTAACACTGCTTCTTTGATAGTTGCTAATACAAAAGTATGCAGCCATATCAAGAAATTTGTGGAGAGTTGAAACCGCTGCAGTTAAGCCAATTATGTTTACATGAAAGTGTAGAGCAACACAACTTCTACCATTTCATGTAAAATATTGTCAGTGAAACAGTTTCTTATATTACCTATTAACAATCTGGTGCAAAATATCCGAAAAAAATAATAAAAAATTGAAAGCTATCCCAGAAAAATTTAACTGATGATGGCACAGTAAGCATGTGGATCTGGTTTCTTTTAATCAATTTGTTTTTTTTGTATAGTCTGACAGTTTTCTATCTGCAAACTTTAATGTTTCAACATATCTTATATGCTTGGTTGGCAGCTAACCTGTTTTAGATATGTCATGTATAATTCAATAAGGAATTAGTGACACTTTTTCGATCATTGGTTATTTTGTCTTATTGTGATCATTTGTAGCCTGAGTCCAAGTATGCTGAGGTAGGTGAAAGGCGGCCTCATCCATTGGCAAGCAGTTCTCTAAAAAACAGGAAGCTGGGGCTATGATAGCATCATGTCGCCATTCATTGATTTTTAAAGCCTTGAACATGGAGAGGGGAGAAATTTACGCCTACACATACACCCATACACACTACAGGTAACTGGAAACTTGCTTTTTATATCATGATAAGACCTTAAAGTTTATGTGATGAAGTTTTCTCAAAATCTCTATTGAAAGCTGACATGTTGAAGTAAAAAATGACATAAGTTTGCGTATTTGCTACCAATCAATGCGCTTATTTATGAATAATCAATGGTTGATATAAAATATCTTGGTTTGAAACATTTTCATGCAGAGAATATGATGAATTTAGAGAGTTTTACTGCTGTCAAATCAGTTGCCAATTTATTCTGCAGCTATTATACAGTTTTATAAATTGACTAAAAATGCCTCCAAATACTTTGTGGTCGGCGCTGTGTAGTACAACTAGCATGCACACATAATGTAATGTACCAGACTGTTGGTATTTGACTGTAATACAGACATTTTTCTTGTGCTCACTTGAGCTCGTTTTGGCTGTGATCACTCTTTTCGAATTTTTCTACAGTAACAGGTGATCATGCTAAACTTGTGTATTTTCGTCACTCTGCTCTTTACAGGCATGTTTTGAATTCTGAATACCTGTCTTGTTGGAGAAATGCTTCCCCAGGCAAAGTTTGTGGCTCTCGGAATTATGTGTCGTTACTCAATCTGGCCGCAGGAAGTGGACCCAGTGTTGCATCAATCCCCCAAAAAAATTGTTCAAGTGTTTTGCATGCAAAGGCCCATAATTGAAGTTGCCAGGTTAGCGTTTTTAATATGAATTAGCAAAAGTGTGCGGTTGATGTATTGTTTAAAAAACTATGTAGTGGCTACAAAAGACAATTAATACCCTGGTAACCATACACTCATTGTTTTTCGCATGTCATTTTAGATGAGCTGCAAGCGGGTGTGTGACCAGTGGTGCTGGGTTGAGCACTGGAGGGACCACTGAACAAGCTAACAGTTATTTGTTTCACTTGGGGGCGATGACTCGACATATGACTAACAATGGTAGGTGCAAGTTCACAACCTACTCTCGATACTACTATCACCTCAGCTAATCTCATATTTTGTTTCTATTGCTCGCTACTTCCACAACATCACAACTACTAACGCGTTCAAAAACAATATGACTGTCAGTAGTAAGATTGTAGTAACAACGCTTCATAGTTCTGTCAACCTGGTAGTGAATTAAAATATTAAGTCAATTGAATGTGTTTTGTGACGGAGATTAATGTATCATGTCAACTGTCTCTGGTAAATTTTTTTATTACATTGTTGATGTGATGATTATAGTCTAACGGAACAAAGCATGGATTTTGTTGCTTTGAACATAGGAAGAAGGCAGCGAATTGAACAGGAAGCAGGGTCATGGAACTTACACAAGAACATTAAACAGCCCAGACCATTTTATGTTAACATTCATAGCATTCGTTTGCAAAGCTACTTGCTTTAGGTGCTGTGTCAGAGAATTTTGACTGAATTTGGCTCAATTGCTCTTTTTCAGCTGTTACATAATTATTCTTATTACGGTAAAAAGCGTCACCGTATAGCTGGTGCTGACATCTTTATGTAACGTTTTTTTCAGTTGACAACTAGTTCCATCCATAAAATTTTTAAATGAGTACTGTTTTCGTCCTAGAAAGATGAATAATGGTAAAATTCGATAATTTTTTTGTTTTTTTATTGATTCACAAAGCTGCTCAAAAGATATTTTATTATAAAAGATGGTCGAAAAAGATTGTTTTTGTGTTAATTATTAATGATAAAATGCACACACTTAATCGATTTAGGCAAAATTTGATATCAAAATACTCCTCTGTTTGTAACAAATCTCAAATGAGTATTTTTATTCGTATCTGTCTTGATTCATTCTTTGGCTGTTCACCAACTTCAGTCAAAATTATATGGTGTCTCATATTAAAAAATCTGACTCATTACAATGTTACAGCAGGCTTTCATATTATCGTGTCTTCTGTACCATGCCATATGTGTGCATTGACAGCTGCAAAATCTGTGCAATTTCAGAAACTGAACAATATACTTAATCTTTCAGTGCGAAGCCAACATTTTGTCTCTAAATACTGAGTTGGTTGAACAACAAGTTCTCAATCGAGGTGTGGATATTGGAGAAACGATACGCAAACTGTCGACCTTAAAAAAATAGTGAGTTTGCTTTAGTGTTCACGAAAGTTTGTTGGATGTGTTTGGTTGAAGTAATATTTATCTACTCCAACAATTATTTTGCGGTTTGAGCTAATGGGTGAAATACATTCAATAGCATTTATGTAAAGGTGATAGTGTTCGTGTTCAATGGCTCCAGTCTCACCTCTCCAGTTCCCAAGCTCCTATTCCTCAATCCGAGTGTCTCATCTCTAGTCTTACATCTCTAATCTTACAGTTCTAATCTCTAGTCTCTCATCTCTAGTCTATCATCTCTAGTCTCTCTCATCTCTAGTCTCTCTCATCTCTAGTCTCTCATCTCTAGTCTCTCTCATCTCTAGTCTCTCTCATCTCTAGCCCCACATTTATAGTACACATCTCTAGTCTCTCATCTCTAGTCTCACATATCTAGTCTCTCATATCTAGTCTTAGATCTCTAGTTTTTCATCTCTAGCTAGAGATGTGAGACTAGAGATCAGACACTAAAGATGTAAGACTAGAGATGAAAGACTAAAGATGAGAGAATAGAGATGTAAGACTAGAGATGTGAGACTATAGATGAGAGACAAGAGATGTGAGACAAGAGAAGTGGGACTACAGATATGGGACTAGAGCTGTAAGACTAAAAATGAGAGACTACCGATGAGAGCTGTACGACTAGAGATGAGAGACTAGAGATGTATGACACACATGTCTAGTCATACAGGTCTAATCTCTCATCTCTAGTCGTACAGCTCTCATCTTTAGTCTCTCTCATCTCTAGTCTCTCATCTCTCGTCTTGCAGCTCTAGTCTTACATCTCTGATATCTAGTCTCTCTCTTCTGTAGTCTCTTTCATTTTTAGTCTTACAGCTCTAGTCCCACATCTATAGTCCTACATCTCTCGTTTCCCATCTCTTATCTCTGTTCTCTAGTTGTACAGCTCTCATCTCTAGTCTCTCTCATTTCTAGTCTTACAGCTCTAGCCCCACATCAATAGTCCCGCATTTCTCGTCTGACGTCTCTAGTCTCTCATCTCTAGTCTTACATATCTAGTCACTCATCTCTGGTCTTAGATCTCCAGTGTCTCATCTCTATTCTCTCATCTCTAGTCATACATGTCTAGTCTTACAGCTCTAATCTCTCATCTCTAGTCGTACAGCTCTCATCTGTAGTCTCTCTCATCTCTAGTCTCTCATCTCTAGTCTTACAGCTCTAATCATACATCTCTAGTCTTACATCTCGGATCCTACAGTTCAAAATTTTCAACTCTAGTCTCTCATCTCTAGTCTCACAGCTCTAGTCCAACATCTACAGTTCCACATCTCTAGTTTTACATCTCCAGTCTCTCATCTATAATTTCTAGTCTCTCAGCTCTAGTCTTACAGCTCTAGTCATACATCTCTAGTCTTACATCTCTGATTTTGCAGTTCCAGTCTCTCATCTCTAGTCTCTCATTTCTAATCTCACAGCTCTAGTCCAACATCTATAGATCCACATCTCTAGTTTTACATCTCTAGTCTCTCATCTCTAATCTATCATATCTAGTCTCTCATCTCTAGTCTTACAGCTCCAGTCATACATCTCTAATCTCTCATTTCTAGTCTCACATCTCTAGTCCCACATTTATAGTCCCAAATGTCTGGTCTCTCAAATCTAGTCATACATATCTAGTCTTACATCTTTAATGTCTCATCTCTAGTCTCTCGCATCTCTAGTCTTAGATCTCTGATCTTACAGTTCTAATCTATCGTCTCTAGTCTCTCATCTCTAGTCCCTCTCATCTCTAGTCTTACATCTCTAGTCTTACATCTCTAGTCTCTTGTCTCTAGTCTTTCAGTTCACTCTCACGCTTTGGTTTTATAAATGTAGTATTTCAAGATCGGTAATTTTATGCTTGCTATTCAATTTTGCTCTCTAGAAACTACACCATTGCAAGCAAAGATTACTGATGCAACGTGCTGCATACAACGCTGGAAGCATCAGATTTTGAAGACAGCAGGTAACAGACTCTTTTTAGCTGTACCAGTTTGAATTTTTTAGTTGGTTGTAGCATGAGGAGTTATTCTTATCCTCAAATGCTTTAGCATGAGAATGAACCATTTATTGTGCTATATTTTAGATTCCAGTGAAGCTCGTGGTAAAGTTAGAGCAAAATTACGCATTCAGCATAGCAAACTGAGAGATTCAATTCCGGATTACCTAAAACAAATCCGGCATGTCCATCTGATAGCTTTGATCAAGCCGTTGACACTGATTTTTTCTTGGTCAGCATCAGCTGGTTCTTTGTTATTACATTCATCGATGTACAGACTGTCACCTCCATCTAGCCTCATTCCTTTGCAAAGATGAGATAATTCACTGTCATTGTCTTCTTGTTTGTATTGATCAATTTTACTGTTTTAGAACTACAGCTCACTCCTCAGTTGTTGAAGCTTCTTGAAAAATGTTATCTGGTCCAAAGAACTAAAGAAGAGCTGAAAGTCTTAGAGAGTGGAAAAAGAAAAGCTACTGAAATATTCGAGTAAGTGGCTCATACAACACTTGTAAAACCACATTCACTGTGCAATATTTCTCCACCGCTGTCATAGAACTTATTTATGTGGACATCGAGTCTAATATTTTGTTTAGGCAAAAATGTTGGACAATTATGATAAGGGTACAAGAGAAGAACAACAAATTCATTGGCAACTTAAGTTGTAACATGAAGGCCAGTGTGTACATGATACCAAACCTATCAACAATAAATTAAAATGCTGACTCAACAAAGACACCTCGAAATAATTCTGGAAACAATTACAAACCTAACTTTTTATATTCTTGAAATTCTGTGCACAATGACTATTACTGGGATACTCTCCGTCTATGCAAACAACCCAAGATTTTGCAACTCCGCTTTACAGCCTTATTTAGGTTATTGGGTATTAAAAACAAATTGCATCCAAGTCAGCATCTATTGCGCTTTCACTATAGATGAACATAACCAGAGCACAACTCCAGAAAATTCTCCTTTGCATAAATCATTAGAAATAGGTTATTTTAAGATTTATTCAGCCCAAAGTCTGTGACATAGCGCTTTAATACTACTTTTGCTGCACCCTTCACTACTACTGATATTACACCATTCACTACTGTTGATGTTAATCACTTAAATACTATTGATTTTACTCCTTTTACCACTACTGTTGTTACTCCCTTTACTACTACTACTGATGTTACTCCCTCTATCACCTCCACTACTCCTACTGGTGCTGCAACGCCTTCTACCACCGCTTCTACCACTGCTGCATTGCTGCCACTACTCTACTCCCTCTACTACTTCTGTTAATTTTATCACTATTACTGCTATTGTCATTAATGCCACCTCTACTCTGAATACCGCTATTACTAACACTACTGCTATTACCACTGCTACCACCACTACTACTACCACTACTACTACCACCACTACTACTACCACTATTACTCCAACTACTACTCCCACTACTACTACTACTACGTTACCACCGCTACTGCTGCCGCCGCCACTGCTGCTACTGTTACTGATGCTTCCGCTACTATTACTACTGCTACTATTACTACTGCTACTATTACTGCTGCTACCATTACTACTGCTACCATTACTACTGCTACTATTACTACTGCTACTATTACTACTGCTACTATTACTACTGCTACTATTACTGCTGCTACTATTACTGCTGCTACTATTACTACTGCTACTATTACTACTGCTACTATTACTACTGCTACTATTACTACTGCTACTATTACCACTGCTACTATTACTACTGCTACTATTGCTACTGCTACTATTACCACTGCTACTATTACTGCTACTACTATTACTGCTGCTACTATTACTGCTGCTACTATTACTACTGTTACTATTACTGCTGCTACTATTACTGCTGCGACTATTACTACTGCTCCTATTACTACTGCTACTATTACTACTGCTACTATTACTACTGCTACTATTACTACGCCTACTATTACTACTGCTGCTATTACTACTGCTACTATTACTACTGCTACTATTACTACAGCTACTATTACTACTGCTACTATTACTGCTGCCACTATTACTGCTGCCACTATTACTGCTGCTACTATTACTACTGCTACTATTACTACTGCTACTATTACTACTGCTACTATTACTACTGCTACTATTACTGCTGCTACTATTACTACTGTTACTATTACTGCTGCTACTATTACTGCTGCTACTATTATTACTGCTCCTATTACTACTGCTACTATTACTACTGCTACTATTACTACTGCTACTATTACTACTGCTACTATTACTACGCCTACTATTACTACTGCTGCTATTACTACTGCTGCTATTACTACTGCTACTATTACTACAGCTACTATTACTACTGCTACTATTACTGCTGCTACTATTACTGCTGCTACTATTACTACTGCTACTATTACTACTGCTACTATTACTACTGCTACTATTACTACTGCTACTATTACTGCTGCTACTATTACTGCTGCTACTATTACTACTGCTACTATTACTACTGCTACTATTACTACTGCTGCTACTACCAGCACAGTTACGACCACAACCACTACTGCTGAGGCTTTTCCAACGATAGTTGGCTACAGCTCTTGATCCAATCAAATGTTGACATTTTGTTTTTGCTAATTAAGTATCTATGACATCGTTTTCTAAGGTGAACAAAAGTCTATACTGGCGCAGAGAACCTTACGCCGTAGTTCATGTATATTTAAGATACGGTTTCGTTACACCTTTTTACGTTTTCGTTCCCTTAATGAAAAGCAACGTAGCTAAACTGTTTTTAATTGATGACTGATTTTCAAAGATTTACGCAACAAAATTATAGGAGACTCATTTTAACCTGTTTTGTGTTTTAATAGCTCAGAAATCTGTGAGGAGTTGCCCTTTCTTTAGAGAGACAAGAATGTAGATGGAACGGGAATAGTGACGGTTTATCTCAACCAGTTTGATTACCAGAAGAGTTTACGACCAGATTGAGTTATAAGAAAGGTTATCCAGGTTTGTTACTTTATTTTATTCTCATATCCTTGCTTATCAGTTTCAATATGCATTCAGAAGACAAAAAATTTCTGTTAGAGGGTTCAAATTTGCGATTCGGACACATAAAAAAGCGGCAATGGTTTTTGTATTTTTTACACATTGCTTACATGATCCGAGCACGCTCAGGTTGTGCGTACTATACCAGTAAATGTTTTTCATAGTTTCCTTGGTAGCTTGAAAGAGTAAGCTCTTCCAGTTTGGTATTATTCTATTAAGAATAGTGTACTCCATCGTTCTAAATTATCACCAATTTATGACCTAGGGCTAGTTTTATCTTTTTCAGTTTTTTAATTTTGTTTTTTCTATTAGCAACCAGCAATAGCGCATGGGCGTTCAGTGGATGCGGTTGCTTCTTTTCTTTCTGAACTTTTTTATTATTGACAGATCTTGAGCAAATTGAGTTTGAAAACGATGAAAATGTCATGTTTTATGCATAGTGATCGGTTTTAGTGAAATTTCGAGCACGGTATGTGTAGTTACTCATGCATTGTAGTAATGATTAATAATCACTTATTATTACCGAAATTGTCCTCTTTTTTTAATAAAACTTTGATTTTATTACAGAGTTTTAGCACAATTTCTTTTCAAACGGAAGATAAAACGTGGCCTAGCGCTGATATTCACCAAGTTTTAAAATGATTGGAAGAGTTTAGGTTTACTTATGAATTCTTTCAATTTTTGATCATTTATAATAATTATTACCGAAATCAGAAATATTTTCAGGGTCAATTTTTTTCAGTCAAAGCAGCCACGGCTGTTTAAATAAATTGGGTTTTCAAAATTCCCATTGTTTGTTGGTTTTTGACTCTAGTTTTTGTGATTATCAATCTAGTATAACATTGTTAATTATTCATCAATAATCACCAATGCTTTTTATTATTGTTAGCAGCAACACAAATTTGGGGCAATTAATTACAGTATTTAAAACGTTTAAAATAACAGAACCACAAAAACATTACCTTGGCAGTTTTTTGTTGAAATTCAAGCCTTTTAAGTAATTTTTTCTCCAGGGCATAAAAACTAATTAGTTAGCCATTACTGGTGTTGCGCAATGGCATTATTGTGGCTTTTGATTGAGGTTTTGTGGTTTAGTTTTTTAAAGCAAAACCTGGAGAATAACTAACATTTTTGACCAATATTTTGCCATCATTCATTCCAGCATTTTTTTGTGTCTCAGAAAAATATAACTGTAAAATATGAATCCATGCTTCGCCTTCATTTCGTGGTCTTCGGCCATGTCGCAATTGGAGCGTAAAAGTGACGATGGAGGTGATTTTTCTGATTTTTTCTGTTTCTATGATAATGCCCTTAGCAATATCTTATCTTTATTCTGGTATTTGTTACATTACCCTAGCTGCATTGATTTTGTCTCTAGAAAATAGTTAAAAAATGCAATAAACCACAAAAACCACAGGAAGCATCGAGTGAACAATGTGTTAAAAAAAAGAAACTCATATCCTCAGATACTGCAGCCATAGACTGTGATAATTATCTATAGTTGTCTGATTGTAGCACCAATGCCAATAACGGTAGCTTATTTGAACTACTCTCTGTGTCATCTTTAAAATAAATGTCACCATTGGGTTCGGAGGTGATATTTTAAAAGTTCTTACATGATAGAAGAAACAGTGAAAATTTGCCATTTTGATGGAAAGTAGACCCCATTTACGTTTATATATTTGTGACTGCAATAAACTGCATCCCCAACCAAGTTTTGGGTTTCATTTTTCTAGAGCGGTCTATGCAAAGTCAGCAGTTTTTTTTCGCTCGATAAGCTGCCATCATGTTCCCATTGGTATTCATTTGACGTCGTTTCCCAGCAAAAAGTGGGAGGCCGATTTATTTATACTACCAACAATTTTGGCTTTGTTGCAATGGCTCTGCTAGTTCTACTAACTACTATACACCATATATAATATTGGTATGCACCTCATTTTTAACAACTATTATTTTCAATTTTTTTAGTTCTTGTTGTGCTTTCTTATAGTTGTAGTATCATCTTCCTCTGCAACTGCTTCAAGTATCATGGATTTACTTCCTTATTTTGATTTAAAGAGTATGGATAAAACAAAGTAAAAGATTTCATGCTCAGCGTGTAAGTATTCATTAAGTCAAATCTCAAGGCTTGTTGAAGATTTGGTAGCAAATATTTTTTCTATGCTCAATGGATTTCTTCAACTAAAAGCTCAAGTTTCTTTAGTTATTTCTTTTCCTTTTTTACAGCTATGATCAGCCAAAAGTAACAATTTTTATTGTAATGGACATTTTCTTTTAAATTTACTTTTGCTGAGCAATTCACATGCATTCAGGTTGGTTTTTCTTAAATGCAAATTAGTTTTTTGGAACAAGTTGGCTTATTTTGATATTTCATTGTTGGCTTTTGTGTTTGTATAATTTATTATTGCTGACTGAAGCTAATTGGTGATGCCAAATTATTCCAATCTAATTAAGTATATAGTTACTAGACATAACGATTCACTATAGCTTATCGCATGCGCTTTAATGTTAAACAATTTGTTTTTTTGCAGAACAAGCCTGTGCATTGATCTGAATTCTGTTTTAACTATGAGGATGGTGATGACGACAATGAAGGCGACGGCGCCGATGATGATGACAGCGACCCTGGTGCCTATGATGACGACAGCAGCAAAGCTGACTCCCTAACAAAGAAGTTTCTGTGTGGACACAGTTAATTTTGATACATCTGAGACAGTTTCCCACTCAAGTCACTCGTGGATAATGCTGTCCTCAATCACATCAACTACTTGCTGCACATTGTAGTTGTATTTGTTGTTTCATTTTTCAGCCTGTTCAATGTTTGCTATCTATTATTTTTTTCGACATTTTCATTTTATTTTGTAATTTTTCAAATTAGAGCAATTGCCGCACCTAGAGCGCATGGGTACTGCAATCATCTGCTTCAAAATCAATTTGATCGTGAAATTGGCTTGGAGACTGGATAGAGTAATTGAATATGTATAACATCTGATTTAATCTTATTATGAGAAACCGAATTTGTGTTTTAGTCTGTTCAATAAAACATTGAAAAAAAGCCGCTAACGTGCCTCAAAGAACTAACAAATCTTATGTTACAGGGTATAAATTTACACCTTACTGTTATTAAAATTCTTCCTGAATTTTATTTTTTCCGCTAGAATGACATTTGATAACTGCTTTATTTGTGTTTGTGGGAGTTGTCTTTCTGTATCAGGCAACTCTGCAAACAAAGTATTTTTCCTCAAGCTACCTTGGTTCATTCATCATCGTAAAATTGAATTCAGCTTCTTGCAGTTGTATTTCTATTAGTGTAACTGTGAGCATTGACTGTATTTTTTGTCGGAGCAGTTACAAGTTAGCCAAACATTGTGTCTAGTCAGCCATTCCTTTTTATTGTAATGGAAAATGTACATTACTTGCTACCCGATTTCTGTGTACTGCAGAGGTTTGATAATATTGATAGACGGCAAAAGCTTGTCAGGTTGCTTGAGGCCTTAATGGAATAAAAATCTAAATCAGCAAGGTTCAAATCAAAGTATTTGTTCACCGTAACTGGAATAATATCATGATTATGCATTACAACACCTGATTGTCTGTCACATTTCACTATCCATCGTCTATTTTATCAAGCTTTCAAACAACAAACACATGTGGTTACAGTCCAAAACAATAATTTATCCCAGTCATAATTCATTAAAAAAAAAAAACATTGTCTTCATTTTGATGTTTGCTTTGTTTATCTATTGACATAAACATAAAAGCCTAAATGTGTTTGAAGCCATTGAATTCGAATATGCCCATCTAGCTCATCAATGATATGAATTATCAAGCTCTCTGCAGCATTCTGTTTAATACATGAGGCTTATCACAGTCATTGATGGGCTTACAGTTGTGCATGCGATGCCCAATCTGTTTACAATTACAATGGCGTGGGAGATATTTTTTCAGTATGCAGTCAACTATCAGAAGGAAGATGGATAACGGTTATATAGTATAATGGTGACTGATTATAACTTATATAACATTTAGTTGTCTCCCTGCATTGCACTAATAAAATATAAGTTATATTGGGTCACCATTACACTATATAACCAGTATCCACCTTCCCTTAGATAATCGTTGATGCAGTCAAGGATTGTGTATAATATAGGTTTCATATAATTGCTGCTTATGCAATGTTTTCATCTCAATAACAGCAGCCAGCGTACATTGATTCCACAGATTATTAAACTGATAACTAGGCAACCACAGCTTGAAATGAACAGAGAGTTTTGTGAAAACAAGTACAGCACTGGGGTCAGCTTTCAGTAGTATTGAAGTTGCAAAGTTGCTAAAATGATGATTAATTTTTGGCATAACACGATAGTTCAACCTGAGCCCTCCCCCCCGATACCGTTTTTTTTCTGCAAGCTTTCAAAGGTCTAAACTGAAACATTTCCCTGTGATAAAGTATTGAGTATAAAACGGCAGCAGTTGCTTTATTGCATTCACTTGAGCGATGTTCAATGGATGCTTAGCCACTGTTTGTGTACTGGTCAGCCTCAGGCTCACAGTTCAGCAGTCCACATCTGAATTTCATATAGCTTATTATCACTAGGAAGAAAGTGTTATGTAATAGTCTGTATTAGAAGCCTACCCACTACTTGTTCAAACTAAACAGATCATGTAAGTGCTAACAGGTTGACCATTCACCCATTACAAACAGGTGCAAGTGTCAAGGAAATTCTTATTCAGGCTGTTTTCAACTGGCACATTAAAATTACAGCACCATTGTGATTTTTTTCATATTTGTGAAAATATTGATTGCGAAGTAACGTAATCTTTTTAATCTGTCTCAAGCCTTCTAAAAATTAACTATAACTTACTGTAACATATTTGGTTTTATGTTGAGTTTTTACCATTTCATCAATACTATATTTTTCAATGCAAAATACTTTCTGCATGATATATTGATCACAAATGATCCCAAAAATTGAAAATGGTCTTTGAAAGATGAATTAGATAGATCTTTGTATGTAGCATATGACTAGAAAAAAGATGCTCCCTCACATGGCTGACTATTTGTAAGCTGCCAGCTGCTGAAGATTATTTACAACATGAAGAATCAGAAGTGTAGGTTGAGGCCTTTGAGGCCATCATAGCCCCAACTTTTGTTCACTGACATAAACTGTAGGCCAACATATCATAATGATAAGGTTCAATCGCAACTGTTTGTCAATGATAGCGTCATAGCCACTTAATCTACTGTGGTTGACTACAAACACCTGTTCCCAGTGCAATCAAATGCTGTCCTAGCCTTGCTACGATCTGTTTCTTCGATCATCCCACAAAACACTGACTTTTTTTGAGTTAATTACATCGAGTAGCTGCTATAGATTGTGTTTAATACTGAACAGGAAAAACAATCAGACATTTGCAGAAAGTTTGCCAGTTGAGTACAAGTCAAAAAGCAAAGGTAAAAAACCACTGGAGCATGTTTATAGCTAATGTATTTGCATTTTAGTTTGCTTAAGAGGCACGGTGTGACAAAATAAAAAAGTTGCATAATCGCAGTAGGAACTCATATCATAGCTTACAACTATATTGTGCTACTGACTAACTATGAGAAAAATAATGCTTTCTACCACAAGTAATGGTTTAGCAATAATTTCCAATAAAAAAGTTTTTGTTTCGTTTGACAACATTGTTTCATAATATCTAAAATTATTTTAATGCATACCCAGCTCCTAATATTCTTGCGCCATTCTAATTTGTGAATACTTCAAAACTCACAACAACAAAAAGACGACCTATTTTATATTAATTAAATATTAGATATTTTTTATGTAGCCATTTTCCATTAGCATGATCCTTCTCTGTTCACAACTGTTTGATGCATCCTAAACAATTTCTATGAAAATAACTGATGTAAACTGTTTTGTTTTCAGATTATTTAAAACTTCTATCACTTTATCTCAACTAGATCAACTGTGATAACTTGCAATATCTGCCGAAATTCAGTATTATCAAACTATCCGTTAGATCCGTTGCAACTAATGGACAGTCTGACCGCATATAAAAATACATCTATGCTTCCTCATTTCTTTCATGAATCAACTTTATACTTATGAAGTAAAATTTTTGCTGCATCATAATATCTATTTTAGCGTTAGAATGTAAAATTTACTTGATCAATGATCGCAACACCGCTCAGGGTTTACACTAAACACTTTATTTCAATAGAAATATTATATTTGATTAAATGCATCGCGAAAACATAAATTTATTTTTGGAATCGAGAATTTTCCATATCATTAAAATCTCTACCTCTTTATTCTTTGGTTACCAAATGCTGTTATTTTATTCATAGTAAATGGGTGCAAAAACATTAATACTTTATATTTAGCTTTGGATATTTACAAGCTCGTTATGTGTGGGTGTCAAGGGCATACTTGTGGTGACCATTCCTTTGTTATGTGAATGGGCTATGACAGTTGTATGTACACTAGGCCAATAGACCCCCATTTCACTGCCTGATGAATTACACAAAAACTCCAGTTTGACTTTTAGGTAACATGCACTTGACTATTTCCTGGCTGGCTTACATACAGCAGAATTTCAAACCAGACGGACAACTCCGAGTGCTCAATTGAGTCAGGTGGCAATCCTTTGAGCTAGACTGAGTGATCTAGTCATGTTATACAAGTCTGGTCTTCAGTGAACAGTGATTAGCTGAAATAGGCTAAAACACGTTGTAGTGGGTAACTGAAAAGTAATTGATGACAGCCAACCAGTCAGCGACCTAGTCAATGATAAACTGTATGGGAATTAAATTATTTACTGTGGTGAGTTCGACTCGCTCATCTGACTGAAGTCAGGTCTGGTGTAAAATTTTGTTGTGTCTGACAGATTTTTGTTTGTGTTTAGATATATTATGGATGAGATATTTTTCATAACTGCCAAAACTTGTGCAATGGCCGCAACTTGTATCATGCTGCTATTGTTGTGGAGAGCTACCAACATTTATACTCATTATATTACTGACATCTTTAGCATGGCAACATAATGTAAAATGTACGTCTGTCTTTCTCAAAGGTATTTTTTAAATAAACAAACCTGCCTAGCCTTAACCTGATTTTTTTCACCTTTATGTACTAGTGGAAAGTTCATTTTTAGTGAAAGACATTGAATTTTATCAATGGTCAATTTTAGAAGACTAAATAGGCAACAAGCTGGTTGAGTTTACTTACATTGTTTCATAATCGATTTTAACTGTCATCCATGTTTATTTCGCTCTACTGAAATACATCTCTTTCAATTTCTTTTTTTTTACTAACCCATATGTGCTCAGGTATGCTTTCAATAGAACGACCAATTGAAAACAACATATCATATGATTTATACGCTGGTTTTACTCAAAATATGAAGATTAATCTTGTAATAAGCGAATTTTTTTAGAAACTCCTTTTACAGCAAGTACTGATCATAAGGTAATCAAACAGGGGTTTGTTTCCTTTGGACTTGAGAGCATTAACGGTTGAAGTTCTCATTCTTTTCAAAGTGTGGTAAAGCGTTTCGAACAAATATAAAAAACCTTGAGAGAAAAATCACCAGAAACATAGCAGGCGAAGGTAATATTTTAAGTTTTGTGTGTTTTAGAAAGTTCCTGGTTTTTGGTTTGTAAAATACAAAACTAGAGATTTTTTTTATAAATTAACCGAGTTCAAAACTATCAAATTAATTTAATTCTATTGCCATAGTATACGGTAAGAGAGTCTAGATTTAACTACTACATTGCTAGTAGGAAAGTTTGCTGAACGAGAGGAGTGCCAATCAAACTTGGGATTAGTTTATCAACTTTATTGTCAAGTTCATTCAATAAAAAAATTGGTTTTGAAATGAATGAGACTACCTTCATAACAATGAAGAACCAATCCAGTAAACTAAGATTATTGCTTATCATCACTGATAAAACTGGAGTTGTCAGCCCTAAAAGAGACAACTCCTTGCTCAATACAACATGAATGTCAAGTAAAAGATGTATCGCGTTTTACTGATACGGAGTGTGTGATTTGGTCATTTATCATAAAACTAATATTATTCTGCTCCATGAAAAAATACTTCTGCTACATCTTTGGCACTTTTTTGAAATATTTACTTCTGAAATTTGTTTAGATTGATCAATAACTCATTGCAGTAGAAGCATGATCTGCTCTAAGTGTAAAAATTTAGAAAGAAATATTAGCATCGTTTGCGGATGCCAGTTTTATGGTATTTTACATAAAAACTGGATCAATATTTACAAAATAATTATAAAATAAAAATACACTTTGAGTAAAACTAAAAGCTTAGCTGTCAAAGGGTGCACTGTAACACATATTACATAAGATTAGGTCTATATGTCACACTTTCTACAGTTTCAAAAATTTCGGTGCTTTTGCCTTAAAAAATGAACTCTGAATGGTGAAAATCTTTTTAAATGAAAAACTTTAAACATTTTTGGCTCATATATTTTGCTCACTTGTGTACTCAAAAGATCTATTTGCTAAAAATGATCCATAATGGAGGTATAAAATTTTAACGTTTCCTTCATGGGTTTGAAATACTGAAGTTTACACAATTGGAATGAAGTCTGCGCTGTTAGTATTATATACGCAACGAATCGCTAGTGTTTCCAGAACCAATAACCTAAACAATGCAGTTGTCTCCCCAAAAGAAGACAACTCCGCTATAATAGTTGTTTCCATCATAATTGTAGCATGCACGTGTGTTTCTGATAAAGGAATGCAAACTAATAAGAACTTTTGAGATTGTAATTGGATAGTTCTCCTCTCTGTAACAAAAAGTTGCTGTTGGAATTTTGCGATAAGTTTTCGACTTTCCTTTCAATAATCTGTTTTTAAATGTTTCTATAACAAATATTGCTATATATTAAAATAAAATGTAATCAAATTTTTATATATATCTAATAGGCTACCAAGTTTCACAAACTGTTTCCAGGATTAAATGATGCTTGAGAAAGAATGCTACAGTCCCCATTTTAAAAATGTTCCAATGCATGTTTCCCAATGGGCTATTATGTTTATTTTAGATTATACATTTGTTTGTATTATAAATGCATCGTCACTTCTATTCACGCATTCTCTACTCTTTTCACATGTAATTGCTTGCTTGTTTTCACGGAAATTATTGCAAAGTCATCAGACCAAAAGTTGCGCTGAGTAGGTACAAATGAAGCTGACATCAAAAACAATCCAAGTGTTAATGTAAATATTTTAACTTAGTGACTGAGTTAGTTAGCTTTGCTTGCATCATCATCGCAGCCTGAGTTTTGACTAAGTCTGTACTTGTTGCACCAAAACAGTGTCTGTGTTCTAGAATCATCTCCCTCAGTAAGTAACCGGAGGAGTGAACTACAGGGTAAGATAAGTCAAGATGAATGCAACTCTATGAGTCACTGTCATCTGATAATGCGTATTGAGCAGATTTACATTTTGTCTCACCCAAAATATGCTTGTTAGTGATTGGTTGGCTGAGTATTAATAAGCATCGGCTAATGCATAGATAATGAACAACAAGTGGATTGAAGTTTGAGCATTATCATTGAAACCTTAAACCATTGTGATGTGGTATCTCCCTAAAAATGATAACAACATCACATGAGGTAATTTGAAAATAACTAGAACATCTGCCAATTATTTGAACCCTACAAATGGATTTAACGAATAGAACTTCTTTATAGGGGTGAATATCTAGCTACACCACTGGTGAGTTTAACTTCGACTACACTGCTGGTATAGAGGTGGCAAATTTGTACGGCTAGCCTAGTCACTGTAATGTTTGGACTCCTACAGGCCTATAGACAGAAGGATATACTGCATTGTTAGACCAAAATAATACGTAACGAAAGTGGACCCATTTTACGTAGTTGGGCAATTGTTTCATATAGGCGAGAGATTTCTCTATACTTTTTTATGGAAATGATTCAAGATGAACAACTCCGTGAAAATATGAAATATTTTGCAACAGCAATTATAGTTTAAATAAAATCGGATTGTGTTAGTTTAATATTTGGAGCCCATGCTAATTGCAAAAAGCTCAGCACATTTTTCTATTATATATGCTCGGTTTACACTAGTACGCTACGAACCACGGTAAAAGTTCCTAACAGCTACGGTTCGGTGCTGGTCCGCACCAAAGTGCCTGTTCAGACAATTGTTTGTCTGGCGCATTCGTTTCGTATCCGTATGAAAACACCTTGGGCCCTGTTTCAGTTTTGAGGCGATACGAAACTGGTATTGGTGCGAACCTATCTGAACAGTTGGTGTTTTTGCTGCGACCTTCAGTGTTCACATTTGTACGATGTGCGTGTAGCGCACCTGTGTAAACGGGCCCATAGTCTCTGGAATAAACAGATTCCAAGTGTTAGCATAGAGTTTGTTGGGTGTAGAGCAGGTTGTTTGTAGGGCAGATCGGATGTCAAGAAAGTTGTGGGTGGAACAGGATGGAGGTAGAGCAAGTTGGGGGGAAGGACAGGGTAGGGGTGAAGTGAGGCGAGAAGTGACATGTTAAAGCAGACTGGTACCTAGGTAATATTTCAAGCTCAAAGTGTACAAATCAACCTTCCTGGCAGAGTAAAAGTAGAGTGTTTATTTTAGTGAATAGTTTGTTGAAAAACTGTAAACTTTTCTGGCAAATCATTGATTAACATTCACTCTATATTAGTCACTCTTGATACTTGCAGCTCTAAATGCAACTACTGGTTTATGGGTCTGACTCTCTCTGACAAAGACATACTCTCTGCTCACCATAACAAACTAGCATTAAGTAACGATGTCCAAATTATATACTCAAGAGATGGATATATCAATTTTGTTTAGTGTAAGCATACTATCAGCCTAATCAAACGGTTCTGGCATCTAATAAACTCACATGAAGCACAATCGTCCATGAACAGAATTTAAAAACACTCTGTTGGCTCATTTGTTATCAAGTATGTAATAACGTAGCAAAATCAAGTTCAAATAGTAGTAAATGGTGCTGAGTGCTTACTAAGCACAATAATATAGATTAAAAACATCAAATTTAATGGTTGTGAAATTTGTTTGCGTTACTTCAAACAATCATATTATGCAGTGGTGCTCAGGTTAGCTTCTTGAGTGAGTATAATTATTGATTTTGTGAGAGAAAACTGTAAAAAAACGGCCACACTAAAATGAAAATCAAATACCAAAAAACCTAAACATGTGAAACTTGAAAACCTCAAAACACCCATGATTAAGTATGTTTGAACACTGAAAAAATGTAAAGATAGAATATTTCTGTATCCTTCACAAGGTTTCAGAGTCTAGCAGCTGGCATACACATGATCAGATGGAACCCCTGTAGTAGAGCCATAATCACTGTGTACATTACTATCAACAGTAATGTCTGCATACATATTATCTGACTTATTATCCATTGCAAT
Organism: Cryptosula pallasiana; assembly: GCA_945261195.1. Lineage (NCBI taxonomy): Eukaryota > Metazoa > Bryozoa > Gymnolaemata > Cheilostomatida > Cryptosulidae > Cryptosula > Cryptosula pallasiana. Next base: position 61,904,896 of record OX183130.1, on the reverse strand, counting down.
GGTGTCATAGTCATCTCCAGCATCTGCTTTAGATTGTCCGTACACCTCACCGAAGCTCATTATATATTTACCATCAAACAGAAGGATCAAAGAACATGGCAGACACTAAAATTAACCGATAACTAAATTCTGTTCTAAACTTAGTTTTAGGAGGCTGAACATGGTAATGCGAACTGAAACAAAATCTACTCATCATAACACAAAATCCTGTGTTCTAGAAGTGTGATATTTGTGTTGCCATCACCTTCTTATGATGATCAGCACCGGTAAGGAGCACAGGAATATCATAAGCTATCTGCGATTTAGTCACCAGCCAAAGCAATCGTAGACCTCTCCCTTCGCGCTCAAGGGCTGGAATGCTTGCAGCTTTCCAAAGGTCCTTGACCTAACGTGCGTATCTGAAAGGCGTCTAAGGTTATTTAAGAAACACATGAACAAATAACATTACAACTGTTTTTCTTTTCGTTTTTTTTCTTTGAAGTGCTGTGCGCAATTCGGTTAAAATAAGAGTGCTCTGTCTAGCAGAGATAAACTCTTCTAGGGACAGCTGTTCTTATATCCCTTCTGGCAGGTGCCCATTCATCCAATACCATGGATTCCTTTTCTTGTATTTTGCTGTTCTCTTTCGGAAGTTCTCCAGGGGTATTGTTCCGTTGTTCTTTGTTGGCACATGGTACCTTTGGTATTTTCCTGATCTCTTCCACACATTCATCCTCTGTCTCTTTCTCCCTCCTGGCAAATTCCTTAGCTAATTCTGCTAATTTCTCCTTCTTCCAAGTTAAGAGCTGCTCAATATTTTCAGAAGATGAGGTCTGTCCTTTAATGGTCATCATAACACTCTCTCCAGATGTTTCCCCTCCATCAGACTTCTTTTTGCTGCCCGCTACACACCCATGAGACTTCCCATGGAGTTTCCTCTTATAACTTCTACCACTTTTCTCGGATCTCTCCTGTGACTTTCCTCCGGGTGTAACCTCCCCATCATCCCCTGCATCACATAGCCTTTTCACCATACCAGACACTTCTTGTCTTGTCGGATGGATTCCATCGACCAATTGCGCTCAGTCAACCCTCCATCTTTGCTGATGGTCCCGATAAAAAATTCTTGATGTGGTGTTTGGATTTTTAATGGTGTTCAACTCACTTATCAATTTGTTCACCTCATGATATTGGTTCCAAAGGTTCTGAGAAGCGTTTATTGGTGGATAAATAAGAAGGATTACTGCATTAGACAAATGTTGATGCACTTTTCTTAAGGTTTGTTTGTAGAGGTTAATCCTTTCGGGCAAAAAGCAATGTAATTGTCCCTTTGGTTGCATACCAGGGATACCTGATTGTAAATACACATACCTGTCGGTATCACGGCGTTCACTTATTGCCTTCAATAGTATTCGGTCCAAAGTGGCTCCAGGTAAACAAAATACTTTTACATTACCCCCCATCTCCTCTCCCCAATACTTCACAATAGAGTTTCCCACTAGTAAATCCATCCTGTAGACAAAGATGTGGTACATGATCTGTAGCATGAGAATCCCTATATATGTAAATATACATTACTAATGAGTACATTATATTTACCATCAAATATCCCTTTATGTTTATGTCCATATTATACAAAACAATATTTCTATCACATTTAACCCGATTTTACATAGTCTTGTTACTTTGAAATTGGTTTAAAACTTCTACCAGACTTGGTAGTCCTAAATGAACTTATATAAACAGCTGGCTCTTCTCTTTCGAAGGTATCTTCCAACTGTTCCGCCGCAGGATTCTCGCTCTCCTCCTAGTCCTGAGGTAACACAGTTAAATGTTTTCGTTCTACAAAATACTAGTATGGTTCTTCTGTTTCCTCAATTACTATACTGTCCATCCCGTCTTTGTCACTAGTTTTTACCCAGACATGATCATCTGTATCTAGTTCTGTCAACTTTCCAGCCCTTGTCCTCCTATCAAAGTTTCTCTGCTGTCTGTCCTTCAGATGCTTATCTTTTTTCTTAAAAGATATAGCTTTGCACATTCTTTAATATGTGGTAATGTTGTTCTTATTCTCCTTCCTAACAACAATTCTGCAGGTGAGAATCCACTCTCTAGAGATGTCGCTCTATAGATCATCATAGACTGATGGAGGTCTTCTGGCTTTTTCCACATCTTTTTCACTATCTGGACCGACCTCTCCGCTAACCCATTACTCTCTGGATATTTTGGGCTACTAGTGACATGTTTAAATCCATATGATGTTGCGAAGTTGCTATACAACTCACGAGTGTAACGTCCCCCATTCTTAGAGTCAGCAGAATACCAAACCTTGCAAACGCATTTTTCAACTTAACTAATATTGACTTGGATGTCATTTCTCTCAGCTGAAACACCTTTACCCATCGAGAATAAGAGTCAACTATTAACAGATATATCTTCTCTTGGAATTCAAATAAATCTGAACCAAGTTCTCACCTTGGTCCCTCGGCCAGTATTGTTGGTTTGAGCGGTTGATGCTTAACTGCTCCTTCCTTGAGACACTTTGCACATCCCTCTACCATTTTTTGTATGTCCCGTGAAACTCCTGGCCATCATACTGCTTCTCTAGCTCTCCTCCGACACTTTGCAATTCCTTGGTGTCCTTCATGAATTCTTGACAGCATTTATTTTCTCAATGAATCCAGTAAAACTACCTGATGCCCTTGAATCAACAGTCCCTCTTGCACATGCAGTTCATCTCTAAACTGGTAATATTTCTGTGCTCCCACTGATATCACCTCCCTTTCAGGCCATCTATCTTGTGCATTTTGCATAACTTCCCCAAGGACAAAGTACTTCCGTGTCTCTACTTGCACCTCCGTTAAATGGTTATCCACAAGATCTGAAGATACAGTTAAACATCTCACATGTGCCTCTATCTTCTCTTCCCTGTCCCTGTCATGGAACCCCGGGTAGTTCGCTCTTGAAAGACTATCTGCAATGTGCATTGCAGCTCCAGGACTAAAAAAATATCATAGTCATACCTCATAAGCCTTAGCTTAAATCATTGTACTCACAAGCTCAGATCCGATAAGTCTTTTTCTCTTAGCAACGGAATCAGAGGTTTATGGTCAGTTTTTACCTCAAATCTCTTTCCTACTAGATAGAAGTCAAACTTCTGGCATGCCCAGGTCACCACAAGGGCCTCTTTTTCTATCTGGGCATACCTTTTTTCTGTATCGGAAAGAGTCTATGATGCGTCTGACACCGGAAACCACCCTTCTCCTTCGTTCTACATCAATGCTGCTCCTAAGGCATTTTTGCTGGCGTCGGCTGTTACCCTTTGTCTCCTTTCGATATTAAACTTTACCAGGGTAGGAAACGGGGTTAACACAGTTTTAAGTTCCTTGAGCGCTTCCTCTTGCTCCAACCCCCAGCTACATTCATTCCTTTTCTTCAGCAACTGTCTCATACGTGCTTCCACCTCAGCCATTCCTGGGTCAAATTTTCGCATATAGTCAGCCATACCCAGAAATCTTTTTAGCTCTTTAGCATTTCTTGGTGTTTTCATATCTACTGTTGCTTTTATTTTATCATCTGCTGCCTTTATTCCCTTGTCATTCACTATGTGTCCCAAGAACTCCACTGATACGACCTTGAACTGACACTTTTCAAAATTCAGAGTTAATCCCCTTCTCTGAATAGCTTCCATAGTTTGTTGTGGTCTAGCATCATGGTCTTACTCTGTTTTGCCATACACCAATATATCATCCATATGACATATCCCTACTTTGAGTTCTCCTATAATGTTAGTCATTTGCCGTTGAAAGTTTTCCAAAGGCGATGAGAATCCAAAGGGCATACGGTTAAAACAAAACCTTTCAAAGGGTGTGACGAAATTAGTAAGCTCTCTAGATTTTTCACTAAGATTTAATTTGCCTAAACACACTGTTTGCGTCCATCTTTGAGAAATATTTGCCACTCGCCAGCAAAGCAAGTGCATAATCTACGTGATATAGTGGAAAAATTTCTCTTTTGACGCTTTTGTTTAACTTTAAAAAATCCACGCAGAGTCGAATCTTCCCACTTTTTTCTGGTGCTACCATTATTCCCGCATACCACCCGGTATCTTTTTCAATAGGTGAGATAACTCCAAGCTTCTCCATTCTACAAAGCTCTTCTTTAACCTTGTCCCTCAGCCCAATAGGAACTCTTCTCGTAACAGACAGTCCATATGGCACCCCTCCTTCTTTGAGTTTAATATCAAACTCCTGTCCTATTGCGCCCAATCCATCAAAGCAAGCAGAAAACCTGCTCACAATATCTTCACAGGTTATATGTCCAATAACCTTGAAAATGTTCAGATTCGAAATCTCACTTTTCCCCTACAAGTTACTAGCAGCTTCCTTAACTACAAAAGCGGATGTTGTTGTATTATTCCCTTTCTTTGATGTGAGTTCTAACTATGTTTCGCAAATCACATTTAATAGACTGCCATCTGCACCTTTCAATATTTTAGTTGGACTAATCGCAGGTGCTGCGAGTTTCTCAAAAGTCTCCTGAATAAGTACGGCAAAGTCCACTCCTGTATCTAACAGGAAGTTAGTCATTATTCCATTAGCACAAAGTTTTGTGACCAATGAGTTACTATTAGCTGTCTTAACAATATTAACTTGTTTTTCTATGCATAGTCAGAATGATTAGTCTGATTCCTGTTCCTCTCCTCTATTGCTACTTTTCTGTTATGCCTTGACTTCTCTTACCTCTTTTCCTTTCTTCCTACATAACATAGCAATATGCTCTCTTAGTCCGCGCTGGTAGCAGATAAGATCTTGCTTTGACTCTTTGTTTTTCATTAGGACAATCTCTAGATCAATGCATTTTCGAATTGCACGTAAAACAGCTGTTTTTTGGTTTGGGTGTTACAGGTTCATTTTCTATTGCAACAACTGTAGACTCTGTTTTGTCAGTAAGAAAGTTATTGGACTCCTTTGCACTAGTAAATAAGTGACATAATTTGTGAGCTTTATTAAATCTAAATTATCTGTGGCTAGCAGCTCTTTACGGACTTTGTCATTGCGTAATCCTTTAGTAGCCATTTGTAACGCCATATCATCATCTGGTCCGTGGAATCTACAAAACGTTGCAGCCTTCGCCACCCTATCAATAAACATCTCCACCTTCTCTGAGGACATCTGTTCCACCGAAAAAGATCTATGCCCAGTAATAAAGCGATTTTGTCTCCCTGCGAATTGTTCTTCAAATCTATTTCTCAACTCCGAGAACAAGATGTCTTTAGCTTGTATATTCCATTTAGTGAATATTCTATAACCCTCAGGTCCACTTGTATTCAAGAGCAATCCTCCTCTACGAAAGTCCAAATCTCTCTCAATAGCCTCTTTTTGTTCTGGAGTACCTTCTCCATTCATTGAGAGCTATTTCAAATCGCAAAATAAAATCTCGCCAGCACTCCAACTCCGAGTTTTCTTTTAACTCCAAAGGTGATACTCTTAACTCTACACCTTTCAGTGAAGCCATTTTATCACGAAAATATTGTATAAATAATAAGAGCCACACAAATAAACAATTACTTCAAAGTTAAACCAATGCACATTAAAATGTGAACGATGCTTTAGTTAACTTCTGACACCAGGTTATGTCCTCACCTTCTTAAGATGATCACCACCGGTAACGAGCACAGGAATATCGTCAGCTATCTGCTATCTAGTCACCAGCCAAAGCAATCGTAGACTTCTCCCTTCGCATTCAAGTGCTAGAATGCTCGAGGGCCTTCCAAACGTCCTTGACCTAACTTGCGTATCTCAAAGACGTCTCAGGTTAGTTAACAAACATATGAACAAATAACATTACCATATTCTCATACATTATTATATGGTTGTTTTGAAATGCAGAAAATAAAGCAAGTAATCATCTGTGTGTTTTCATGTTCATGGTTAGCAAAGCCACAGATGTATTGCTCGGTTTTATCTTGAAGTGTTTGTGTTTCTGGGCATGAAGAGAAATATGAGTTTAGTGGAAGGCATTATGGAAGCATTTCAGCCATGACAAGTGCACCTTAGGAATAAGTAAAAAAAAATTACACTCCATCATGAAAATGAACTTCATTATTGACCAATTGGATTATTGGAACTCTTCAACTGTCTGTTTAAACACAATTTTTCTCTGTGGCGCTAAAGAACAAATAAGCTTAGAGAGAAAAGATGATTACCCATTTGTAAGAAAGTATTACTTATTTTTGTATAGAATTTGAATATGTTTCTGGTCATTGTAAGAAAAAAATGCAAATGATCTTTAAATTTCCAGACAGCAGACTCCGGTCACCACTAAATTTAAATCCATACACCAAGAGCCATGAGGGAGCTTGTTCAATGGGTAGTGATGAAGCTATTAGACATAAAACAACCGGATTGAGTTAGATAACTTGTAAAGGTTTGCCTCAACAGTAGTGAAGATAAGTTGAACCCATAGTGAGGCATTCACAACATCCTGTTCACACCTACATCAATAATGTTTCTGTTTTAATTTTCGTTGCACTTACTTTTATAAGTATAGCCTTGTAGTGGATTTTGAGGGCGTAAAACCACTAGCTGAAGTCGGTAGCAATCTGACGGTGTGCTGCCACCAGTTAATTTTCACCTAGAGGTAACAGCAGGTCGGTAATAAACCAATTTGGAAATAAAAGAGTGTTTTCTACTCCACAACTAGTATAGAACCCTCGGCTCAGACGCAGATGTGGATGAGTGGAGGAGTGTTTTCTATTGCACGACTAGAATAAAGCCCTCGGCTCAGACGCACAACTCAGTGCTTGAGAGTAACTATACCTTTATTATTCCATAATAATACGAGTAAGTACAAGTCCCAATGCAAACAGATTATCACAGCAGAAGTTCTACCTTTTATAGGCAGAGCATAGGAAGTGATTCATGGTAATGGCCAATAATACGAAAGTAAGCGATAATATAACAAATGAGCAGACAGATGTGAAAACAGACGCATAAGATACAGTATATAGGGTTAAATGTATATGGCACCCAGAAATGGTAGGCGGAGTCACAGGCCAGCTGGTCATTCCTTGGTATTCCTACTTCCTGCTGTTGATTCATCAGTATTTCTAGGCACTGGTCCTTGGCTTTAGCCAGATATAAGGGTGGACAGCTCCTGGATACGGTCCTCTGCTCCTCTCTAGCTACTTTCAGATTTCTGTCTAGAATGACTCATTTCTTGCCGGCCCTGTATAGCTCCTTCAGTGTCGGTACTGACTCATAAAGGGTCAGTACCGGGTTGGAATAGTACCAATGCAGGGTCTGTACCTTACCGATGCAGGGGTCAGTCAGTTCTGTACCCATTATTGCAGTAATTCTGGCCATCCAATCACTATACTAGTGATGCCAGAATGGTTGTTACGTATCTGCGCAGATGTGAAGTGCTATGGAAATCCACTACAGTTCTAAGATATTAATTTTCAACCAATTGTTAATCATAACCAGAGTACAAAGTTCTAACAGCAGAGGCACTGGGACATTGAATTATTGTAAAATCCGTAAGTCTGATCACACATAGCTGTATCCTGTTAATTCAATGCGGGTGATTGAAATTTGTACACGATTTTTCACTCTTATAACTTGTCTTTGTTACCCACATCTATCTCACTAAGAAACCTTGCAACAATAAAGTCTTTATTTTTAACCTATAAAAATCATTAATTTCACTCTGGAAAACCACCAACTTCTGACTGAAAACTTCCTGGATGTTTTCGTCAAATAACCCAACTATCATTGGCTACGTATAATATTCTTTCAGTTGTTCCATAACACGATTACTCACCACACACCTAACATAAGCATTTAACTGCGCAGCTTTTGACTAAAAACAACAACAAACACCAAGTTGATTTGCTGCAAAGAAACTGCTTTACAATACAGAAAGTAAAGTCAGTATACTCACACCAGGTGTGGTAGATAGTAGACAGTAATATTACTACTTTAGTTGTAGTAGACAACATGATGTGGTATAGTTTAACTCTATTTCTATGTATGTGCTACATGTCCATAGCTGACTGTGTACGATGTAGTTGTGTAGTTAATGATAAAGAACCTAGTCACTATGTAAAGTCGACAAATACACTACTCATGGATAAATATTGCATTCTATGGCTATGAGAAAGTGTAATATCTCTTGAGGGAAGTTTACTGAATTTGAGTGTGGTTGTAATTATGTGCTTTTATTGATAGTTGTAAGTACACTCGATTCTCGTAACACTAAAATAAATGTAATATTGATAATATACCAGGCAGGTGGACAAAATAAGGTTCGCTACTTTGACACATCAAACAACAAAAAGAAACAAGTCTCTCAGGTCAAACAAAATGATCAGGTTTTTGTACTAACTTTAAAATAATAATGTTGTAAAATCTTTTTATGTTATAAATATCTTTTTGGTTCTATCCTCGGTGAGATATTAATATTATAGTTACTGTAAGTTTTCAACAAGGTTATGGTAGGTAATGTCTGATGATAATATCATAAGATGGAGCCATGATTGAATCTGCTGGCTGACAGCTCGAAGGCTCTAGTAGTGATGAATCTCATAACAACAAAACAAGTCTATTGCTACTGACCGCATAAAGGATAAAAGTAACCGAAAATCTAAACATAAACAGTGACAGCCCACCTCATCAAAGAATACACAATTACGTTCCCATTATGTCGACATGAATCATGGACCTAGATCCTGCTTCACATAAATTTATGTTATGCAACGGTTATCTAACATTTTAATCAACGTTCCGGTTTTTATGTAACTTTTTTCACAGTTCACTGTTATTTTATATCTCGATTTAAATAATAGATTTTGTCTCGTTATTGGACAAGGCCATAATTTTTACTACAGGAAGGCCTCACAAAAGATCTCATTGTTAATAGTTTGCTTAGCTATGATGTTGAAGCAACATTTGGAGTCCTGCTACTTCTCCACCAACGTTGTTACCGGGTAAACTGCTGTCTACCGGCATAGCAAGACTATCAGCCTTTCAAGGCCTGCCAATTGACAGTCAACCTCTCTTCAGAGGTAACCCTGTGCGGGGATGGCACTTGCAACTAGTTGTTAAGGAGAATACTCGACATGTAAGTAGCAAGTAGTTCCAAGATTTGCTGAAGACACTCTCAAGCATGCAATGTTCATCTATACATTTAATGTAAAAATTTTTAGTGTAACTGTTTTTGGATGTCATCCTCAGACTTTATGACTTGACTTGAAGAAATTATGCGTATGTTAAAATCACATAGTTACGTTGAAGAATTCTTTTTTAATTGCTAATGTTTGTGGTAGACAATAAGTGACCTTTCTAAGTGTAGCTTTTGTTTTCTTATTGCAATCGGGCATCCAATAACATTCTATGAGGACTTAAAGAGTTAATAGTTTTGTTAACATGCACAAGTTAAGTCAGCGACTTAGTAGATTGTGATGTTATAGGAAATATCTCTAGCATGCTGCTGCTCGCATTTGTCTGGCAGCATTCGATAATTTTAGTAATTTTTTGAATAGCAACTTTTTACTTCACTTTTTTTCCGTTTTTTAAAGTTATTACTGACCGACCTTCGAATCAAATTGAATAAAACTACTACCAAAGCTATAAACAGCACTGCTCCCACAACAGCTCCTACAACAGATCCTGCTAACTCTCCTCCAGTTATGGTCACTTTCTTAGTTACTAAATAGTTTCAATAAAGTGGTAGGTATAGTAATATGTCTACTAGTCCGGGCTTATCTTTTGGGTAAATTGCGGGAAATGTTGTTTACTTACATGTAGTTTATTGTATGCATCAATCCTGCCAGCAAATACACCTGTTAAGTAATTTATCTTATTGCGGTGGATTTTGGTGAAGTTCTGCCATGAAAAGTGTATCATAGAAGTGCCCCTGATAGCTCTTTGGCATCAGACAGACCTGTGGTAAGCACTGGCACAAGCTGCGTAATGGGGCGGCCATAGTTGCCACCAAATAAAAGATTGATTTATCCATACCGGAAAATGACCAGCAGACTATCGATAAAGTACCAGCCTTGGGAAGGTATCCTGTGCCGGCACCAAGATGACTGCCATAGCCAGATAAGCCAAACCTAGCCTAAGGGCCCCAGCACCACCTATCCACACCTTAAATACCTCCAGATGTTAAGATATTAAGACCAAAGGCTCTCAAAAGACCAAAAACTGACTCAAGAGAAGCAGAGACATGTAGTGACTAACTGTATTGGCTACGGGACTATTAGCGTTGCCCCCTATTTCTGGGTGCCATCTAGTATTAACTAAATGCTTATTGATTGATCGGACTGTATATATATATATTGTGTGTACCATTGGTTTCTCTATATATATTGTATGCTTGATTGGTCTACTCCTAAAGTAGGCCAACTACTTCATGTGAGCTTCCGGTGGCTTGGCCTGTAAAAGGCCAAACTTGACGATAATTTTTCGCCATTTGCCAAATGCCACTTACTCTGCCATTTGCTGCTACTGCTACCATTGCTCTTATACTGGGTTGTATGAGACAATAAGCGTATATACTTGAGAGCGCGAGTTATACGTCTGAGCTGAGAACTCACCAAGAGTTGCGGAGTTGAGATACTCCTCCATAGCAGTTACCTGTGGCTATACTGGCACAGGGTCCTCTCTGGTGAGAGGGGATAGTGGCTGTCAGGCCTGTAGAGGCTGATCTAGTTGCTGTGCCCGCAGATCGTGTATCAGCCAGCATTCAGCTGTTGGAGAACAGTTAGGGGTTCCGCTGTGTGGACGGCGGAATCCGTCACATTGTTTATCACCACTATTATAATTATTTCCACTGGGCCATTATATCTAGTATAAATAAAGCATCAAAAACCACAAGAATTTTATAACCGCTATGAATCTTTTACTTCCTATTATATTTTCTACCTATTAAAAATAAATTACATTTAACTAAGGTTGAAAACGTTGCTAACAAACAAAACTGACTACCGGAGAGCGACGTTCAAACCAAGATTCAAACCATGTAATAAGTGGGATTCCAAACAAACTTCAATCTTTTACTACTAAGCTTATGATCCTAAACATAACTTATATCACCTGAAGCATTAAAGAAACACAGCTTATCCTGGCACTCAAGGAAAAATTCAGTCAATGTTAACACCAATACAGTATAAATTATAACACCTGTTTGTACTTACATACGTTTAGCATTCAAAACGAATATTCAAGCAACTATACGAACTGTTCGCTATACTTAACAATTAACACCTGGTGCAAAAAAAAGCCATCTCAAAAGAATTCTTCTGGATTCTATCTGGTGCTCCAAAAGGCACATGAGACTATGAAAATTTTAATATACCCCTCTAAGATCTGGTCAGATTATACTACTTATATAGATGAACAAGACCAAATTTGTGTATATGTTCGCCAGTTTCATGTATGCCCATTTCCTCTACCAGGAGAGAGTAGAAACTGCTGAGCAAATATCTACTGGATCGCTTGATAGCAAAACCAGGCTTTGGTTTAGCCAATCATGCTTATACCAAAGTATCAGCAAACATGAATGAAATTATTTTATGTGGTTTTGGCTATTGTTACATATTGTAATGGAAATGTACAGTGTTGCCATCAATCCGCAGCCGGTACTACACCTATTTAATCAACTTATGTTATTCAAGACTCTATACGCTTGAGCGCCCACAGTAGTGCAGCTGCGTTACAGCTATAGCTTCAAGTCAGCAGGAAAGACATTCCCCCCTTAAAGTTATTTATATCTTGGCATGAGTCCCATGCTGCTTTGTTTGCTCTTGATCAGCCAATCATGTATTTAAACACTTCTGTGATTTTGTTGCTCATTTATAAGCACTTGCTTGTAGCCCAGCCGGCCAGTATTATTTAGTTAGTAGTAGTGCTCAGACATTGTATTGTAAGAGACTGCCAGGAACTGTGCGTGCTTAGCGTTAGCAAGACAGCTGAGAGAGGTTCAGACTACAACAGAGAAGATCCCAACAAGTGTACAGAAGACGCTTGAACTCTCGTAGGAATCCCCAGCTAGAGGCTATACCAGGAGACGCCTACCTACCAGTACGGACAACAGTATTATAGAGACATTACTAACACTTTTGCAATCACTCTTAGTAGCAATTCTGTGCCTATTAAAGAAGTGGAGAATAAAGTCTTTGTTCACTCTTTCAATCAATTGAGATCAGTTTGGTCAGTTGCCAACTACCGGTGTGTCTGCTGATAAGCAGCATCCTGTCTCGTCTCATAAAGAGAGATACTCAAGCCTTGCACTCTGTAGCCACGGCTACCACTAAAGCACAGAGTTAGGCACAATCACAAAGCTTCTTGCAGTACCTGTGGCAGTATTCCTCACATTACACGGGGAAAACCTTTACAATATAGCACAGAGGCTCTTCACTTTTTGTTCAAAATGTTTCAGGATAAACAACTCTACGAAAAGGTAAAAGTTTTGATTTCATAGAGAATACTTCAGCAGCATTTGTTGTGTAAATAAAATCTGATTGTGTTAGTTTAATGTTTGGAGCCCATGTTAACTACAAAATGCTCAGTAGCACATTTCTCTAATTATTTAGTCACTAGAATTAAAAAAAGTTCTGAGTTTTGGAGTGAAACTTGTTTGGTGTAGAGTGGGTTATTCGCAGATCAGGTGTCAAGAAAGTTGTGGGTGGGTTGAATGGGAAGTGGAACAGGATGCAGTTAAAGCAAGTAAGGCGGAGGGAGGGGGGGGGGGGACAAGCAAGGGTGGAGTGAGGCGAGAAATGACAATTTAAAGTAGACTGGAACCTAAGTAGCGTTTTAAGCGCAAATGCCACCAATCAATCTTCATGACAAAGTAAAAGTGTAGTAGTTTTTACACTGGCTACTAGACACAACGGGGTCACTGCATCGACTTCTGTATGTCGCTTTGGGATCACTCCGAATTAATGCTACCAACTGACGGGGTCCTAGACCCAAACACACAATGACAAAGGTTTAATTAACAATACTTTATTTATGCACAATCCATTTAGCAAGATATAATGGTATCTAGCAACTCCACTTGACTTCTGCTCTAAAACACACAAGAAAGCTCTTTTTATAAGAGAAGGGGAGGAAAACTCACCCCCTTATTTGGGTGAGCCAACCATACAACACAATAGTAAAAACAAGCAAGTCGCAATGCAGTATACAAGATTGTTTATAAAGTTATCCAATTAAAGTCCTGAGCACATGGTGCTTTGCTCTGGGCACTTGTTGCCGCTCTTTTTCTGTAGCTGGTAATCTTCCAGTCCTTATTAGGGCATGCTGGTATTTTTCCATTCCTTATTAGGACATGCTTGTACTTGGCCTGCTCTCCCGGGCTTCGTAGTTGTCTGATTTGAATCCTGATTGGGGTATTAGGCAGCTTAGATCCCAGGCTACCTCTTCCACCCTCTTTCTATCCCGGCCCGGGGTAGCTGACCCGGGGTAGACCCCGGGTAACTCGGGGTAGACCCCGGGTAGTTTTTAGGTGTGGCATAGTGTTTACACAGGGTCTAGGGTCTTTGGGGCTAGATTTCGTGGGGGTAGTTGGCGTGTAGGGGAAAGGAGAAGGGGTTGTAGGTTATGTTTAGGGGGTGTAGACAGCAAGGGTTGGGGGGGGGGGGGTATGGGGTGGGTGTGGGGGTGAGGGTGGGTACTTCATACAAATCTCTCACAAAAGTAGTGTTTTCCAATTGGACAATAGTTGGTTGAAAAAATTGTAAAATGTTATGGCAAACCATTAATTAGTGTTCTGTCTATATTGGTTGCCCGTGATACTTGCAGCTGTAGAAGTATTTATTGGTTTATGGGTCTGACTCTGTCTGAACAAAATACTAGCCTAAAATAACAATACCAAACTTATATACTCAAATAATTGATATGTAGTTTCTGTTTAGTGTAAGCAACCTATCAGCCTCCTCAAACAGTTCTGGTCTCTAATGAACTCATATAAAACACAGGCTGTCAATAAACAAACTATAAAACCACTTTTATGGTTCATTTATTATCAAGTATTCAATAAAGAAGTGAACTCAAACACAAATAGTAGTAAATGGTGTTGGGTGCTTGCTGAAGTAAAATAATATATATTAAATATATAAGATTTATTAGTTGACGGAATCTGTTAGCCTTACTTGAGAAAATCTTATTACACAGATTGGCCTCTGCATTATGGATTATTATCTGCTGATTTTTTTGGTTTTTTTGTTTGGATAAGTTTTCACACTGAAAAGACAAAGAAAACACTCAGAAACAATAAAATCACCTGATATTTGAAATCGAATTGTCTCAAGACACCCACGATTAAGTATGTTCGAACACTGAGAAACAGCTACATAGAGTTGGTCTGTAGCCATTACAGAGTTTCAGAGTCTAGCAGCTGGCATACACATGGTCAGATGGAGATCCTGTAGTAGTTTCATATTCATTGTCTACATTACTGTTCATGGCAATGTCTGCGTACTCAGCTTCTGGCTTATTATCCATTGAGATGGTGTCATACTCATCTACAGCATCTACTTTAGATTGCCTGGATCCCTCACCAAAGCTGAGTTCTGTGTAGTTAGAAGCCTTAGGAACTGGTGGATGCATATAGTCATCTCCACCATTAGACCCATTTGGGTTTGCGTTGGCATTGCTGGGTGGTTTACTTCTAATCCTGAAACATGATAACAAAAAACTGAACATATAAGAAGAAAAAAACGTTCTGTATCAAAAATATCTTTTGAATACTCGTGCAACAAAACTGGGTACTTTTTTTGAAGTAACAAGTAGGGCATAACAGTTGATTTATATATGTGAAATGACAATGAGTTAACATTAAAGGTGGTGTCACTCTATGATAATAAAGTTGATGAGAATGCAGGAGCACTTTTATGCTGTAATAGCACATAATATTGTAAAGAAATACAAAAAGCATTATTGTTTCAAACGGTTTATTGAAGACAAAAAAAATGAGACCGAATTGGTGATTATTAACTAGTTATCTTCACCAGAGGAATGTGAACAAATACAAGATGCATCATCGTTTTTAAATATTTACTCAAGATGAAAGAAATAGCTTAAACTTAGGTTGTTTCCTTTATTTTGAACATACTGGCAAACTATTGCGGGGAAAACAAGAAAAAAATATTTTGGATCAGTTGCTTTGGTAAGTTACAACTGGGTTTGAGACTTTAAAATAAGAAATCGTCTGGACTCGAACCCAAATAATGGTAAGATTTTAAGTTCAGCAAACCAACCCCTGCGGTAAATGAATAATAAAAATAAGAAGGGGTAAAAATGTCACTGTAGAAACCAACCTAACCCATGTATACAACCATTTTGTGAAACCAATGTAATAGCTGAGTCATTTCAAAATCAAGTTTTTGCTTAATAAAGAAACAAAAGATAGCTTCGCAAGAACGTTCATGGTAGAAATAAAATTTCAGCATATTTAAGTGACTTAAGAAATTTGCAGGAGTTGAGTAAATTTGTACTAAAATCCCAGGAGGGTATCTGACAAATCAGTAGTCATGACAGGTATCGTCCTAAAGAACAGTTTTAGAACAAAAATCATCTTGCAGTTCCTTACATTATTAAATTACTAGTTCACATCGATAGTTTTGCATTACTTGAAATGCTACCTAGTGAGTGCTATTACAAGACATTGTAGACAAATTGTAAGACAGGTTATTCACTTCTGTGGTCCATATTGTAAAACAAGTTTACCAAACAGTTTGTGGTGATTGAAATAGCAAAGGCTTGATTATTAATGTAATTGTTGTTGTTGGATTGGTGACAGGCGATGGTGAAGGTCAGTGTCTATTGTCAGAGGGTATATTGGGTAAAATCGATAAATGTGATAAAAACGTGATTGCCAAAGCTAAATAGTAATAATCTCAGTAAACAGTAATGAGTTAAACTGCTAAATAACCTGACCGTAAGCCAGATGACTGTATTTCCACTTTACTACAGGCAATCAGTAACCATTTGTACCAGTCCAAGACTGAGGCTAATAAGTAATGTGTGGCCTGCCCTTACCCTCCTGACAATTATAAATATCTAAGCAAAACAATTCCTAAATTAGCGAACAGTTGTAATGTTACTGCTAGTGCTATACGACAATCAGCTGGAGATGGCTGTCAAAACAACCTGTTTGACTGACTAGTCAATACCAATGAGATTAATATGTAAACAAAAATTAAATTGATAACTAAGTAAAATAGTGTTTTTGGCAGTCCTTTAATTAATTGAATTCTTATAATTTATATCAATAGGATTATTGAAAAAATGGAACCAATATGATTATTTATAATTGACCCCGAGCAAGCCCACAGTAAAAAAATTGAGCTTATCCCAAATAG
The DNA here is from genome assembly GCA_945261195.1 of Cryptosula pallasiana. NCBI lineage: Eukaryota > Metazoa > Bryozoa > Gymnolaemata > Cheilostomatida > Cryptosulidae > Cryptosula > Cryptosula pallasiana. The sequence goes on along the minus strand of OX183130.1, from coordinate 61,888,545 downwards.
CCAGCCAAACCAAAAGTTGCAGCTATTTTCCACCAGAACCCCACCAAACCATAATGGAATTGGTGTCAGCTACTGTTGTTTTATAACATAAATTTTTGATTATAAAGGCTGAATTTAAGTAAAAAGTATATCAAATAATTCGGCGAGGTGCGATGTCTACTCAATACAACAATTCAAATTTTTTTTCAAGAAAACTCTGATTTATACTGAGCGTCATCAAAATAATAAAAAAAGACTGCCAACTTCTTAGTTGATAAAATCTACATCAACCAGTTTTTTCTCCGCAAGTATGCCCCTAGCCCTGTATCTGTATAACTAAAGTTATATTCTAAGTTATTTCCGTCTAGCAAAAGACGATGTTTTCCCCAAACAGTTACGGTATTACCTAAACACTGATATCTGCTGAGTACTGCCAAAACAATAAAAGTCAACTTCCAACTACGAAATATCTATATCTATCAACCAGTTTTGTATATCAAGCACTTCTCTTCACAATTATTGCTGGCTGTCAGCAGTTTCAGCTAATGCGCTAACAACTTTTTACCAAACTAATGCTCAATGTAAAAATAAATCAATTATTTCATATAGGCTAGAGTGTCCTGTGGTATCCCCTCCAATCAATGTTTCCTTCCAATATTTGTAGTCCAGAAGTGAATACTCCTCTTTGATAACACATTTGTTCCTGCTCACTTGTGTAGTCATGTTTGAAGGTGTCTGTTCTTTTCATCTAACTGATAAATCTCGACGGCTAATCCCAACAAAACTGTCTAAAACTAAAACAACTCCTGCTCCAATACTGCTGGGCTCCTTATATAGTTGCCGCTTCTTTCATCACGATCTCTAAAGCTATCTTGGATTTGCAAATTTCCAAGCTTCCAGTTTTTTTCCCGGCTGGCGGTTGCAACATGTTTCTTAATGTCTTTCTTTCCTAGAATAACTTGTCAGATTGCCAATTCTGCCAGCTTCTTTTCCCTTAGCTTCCTTTGTAACTTATATGTTTGTTTGTGTGTATTATTGACCTTTAAGCCAATTTTTTTTGTGTTTTAAACTATTCCTTTTCTCACACTATTATTTATTATTGTTAGAGGCTTCAAACTTTAAGTGTTTCAAGATTGGTTCAAAGCCCTTTGTTGTTCCAAATTTTAGGAGTTGGTATAAGCTTGCCCAGTTTTTTATGGCAGGATAATTAAACGCCAAACAGGGAGTAGCAGCTAACGGAAAGAAGAACACCAATTACGGTGGGAGTTACCATGGCATAAATGCTCGTATAATTTGTAATGCATAGTATAGTATAAGATTTGACGGACATGATAGAAAATATATATAAGTAGCAGGATGTGGGACACTGGGGTATGTGCGGTGTCAACAGTGAGCGTGTTTCAAAGAACCGGGTAAAGGTGCTTTAGCACAGAAGAGTAATCCTGAGAATTTGGACTAGAGACTGTTTTTTGTTAGGAACTGTCATGATCAGGAGGAATTCAGTTCCAGTACTGACAGCATTCTCTAGGCTCCCAGGGCCTACTGCTAACGAGTAACATTGAAAATGCGAATGGCCGAGGGTAAAGGAAACTGTAGCCAACACCAATTGTTCAATGTGTCTCAGGCAAGTCTTAGACAACACTAGCTATTATCTCCATTTCACTAGCATATTCATGCATGGTTGCCTTTGAGGACTTGTGTAGGTAGTTGATATGTTGTAGTGCTTCACAGTGAGGGAGAGTGTTGAGCTTTTCACACTCTAAGGCATCCTCATGGAGCGCATCTCTGACATAAAGTAAATTATGTGGGCGTCTTAGTCATTTGCCTCCGTTTTTTCAAGAAAGTCGGCAATGAAATATTCCACATCTCCAATGCCAGTAAACTTGGGGAGCTTTAAACTCCGTAAATGGGGTGCTTAGTAGTGATGGAAACGGGTACTCGTTCGCCTCGGACCACGGGTTGTTCCCTCTCGAATCTGGGGCGAATCCGAATCGAATCGAACGATGTTGAATCCTAACGAATCAATGATTGTTCGGGGAAGGGGGCTGCAGCAATTCTTGGATTGACTAGATAAACCTACCTAAAATTGTTAGCAGTAATGTAGGAGCAAATCTATGTCATGGTGTCTAAGGAAAACAAAGTTATCCTGGTTCCAAGTGCCCTTTTATTGGCACCAGTAACCATGAGAACCTGAAAAGTACCTGGTTATTGCACCATGTGTTATCGGTGTTTTCATTTTTTATAATTGTTTGAGCTAAGTATTTATTGAGCAGGGGTAGTTTATATTGGGATTTCCATGGCAATTTAGATCATGGGGTTGACTAGTTTTTAAACTTGGTATGCAAGTCTATATGAAGATTTGTATTGAGAGTTTGATTGTAAGATTAACATTGTATTATTATTGGTATAATTTTATAACAAGACATAAAATTTAAGCGATTCGTCTCCATACATGTCCATTACGATATTCATGTCCAGTTATGTACATGTCCATATCCATGTACATTTATGACTATGTCCACAGTCATATCCATGTCCATGTCCATGTGAATGCTCATGTCCATATTCATGTCCGTGTACATATTCATGTCCATGCCCATATTCACGCCCATATTAACATTGTAAAGCTATTGATACAGTTTTATTACATGAGTAATAAATATGAACCTAAATTTTGGTATAAAATGTTTGAACTGTACATGCTAAGAAATAGATATAGACATGGAAATATACATGAGCATGTACATGGGAGGACAATCATCATAAACATTTATTGATTGTTTCCACAGTCAAGTCAATTGATCACACGGAACACGGAAGCTCCTACCTTACAATTTATCTGTAAATATCTGTTGACATGAGGATTTATTGCAAACGAATACATTTTATTTTACTTATGTTGAGTTGGATGTTTGAAATGTTTTTTTAGTCCAAAGCAGCCTTCTTAAATAGTCTGAAAATATTTACTCATTTTCTCTAATAATAATTTTGTTGCATTGTCTTGTTACATATTGCGATTGTATTGATGCGAAGAGGTTTCATCGTATAACTCTCCCATATTCAACATACATTGTGTGAAGTAGAATATCCAAACTTGAAATGTTACTAGTTTGATTGACTCCTTGGAACAAACATATTGTTTTCTATATACTCGTGATAGACTTCAGAAAATAAATCTTTGACCTGTAGTGCTTTTGTTATTGACATGATGGTCTGAAATAAAAAAAAGCAAATAGTAAATGATAATAAACATCAAAGAAAAATAGTGATAATAATTGTTCAAAGATATCATGTCAGTGATTGACACGCAATTTGCTATTTGGAAATGTCTTTTTTTAGCGTTAATTAGTGCTAAATAAACCTAACAAAAATACTCGAAACACACATAAGCTGTTTGCTATTTAAGTTTTTATTATATTTAAAAAAAATCGATATTTATTTGCAATCTATACCTCATGAGTTTTGTCCAGTCAACAAAACTTGTAATTCAGATTTGAAAATCATTGTTCTTAGTGATGACAACAACAACACCAGAAACGAAAATCTGAATGTTTTTCACAAATAAGTTCTATATATTGCTATTTCAAAACTTTTGCTATCATTTGAAGCAAAAAATAAGCTTTTAGCTGTAATATTGTTTTAGTTTTTGAGATATTAGACATTTAATTTATCATGTGAGGACAGGTGTGTACCTAATAGCAAACTCATCAAGAATAATAAACTAAAATGTTGATTAAACTAAAGCGCTTCAAAATACTCTGAAAATACTTGCAATCCTAATTGTTTAGTTTTTTGAACTAGTGTCAAATAATTATTTATTAGTTCTTACCTTATTTCTGAGTGTCTTCCTTGTGGTTGTAATAGATGCTATAGTAGATGTTATTTGTGGAGTGGATGATTGCAGCGCAAAATTTCCCTTATGATATATAAGGGCTTTCACGCGAAGAAAAAAAATTTCACACAAACATTCTTTTATAATATGAAATGATTCTTGCGCGAATAAAAAAGTTTCTGCACGCGAAAATCGCTCTATAATATAAGGATTTTTGCGTGAATGAAAAATATTTTCTATGCACAAAAATCCAACTGGAATATATAAGGATTCTGAAGTGAATAATAAATTTTTTTCACGCAAAAACTCATTTATAATATATAAGGTTTTTGCATGGAATAAATAATATTGTTCAATTTCATGTTTTAAAGAGTTTTCTGCTCAAGATTTAGTTGTTTTCAGCTCAGGTCAATAGGTGCAACTTTGGCTATTTAAGAGCCACTGTTTTACACAAAAAACCATCCACTCCAGCAACAGTGACTGAAGGAACAACATCTACTACAAGTACTGGGAGGACTCTCTGCATTAAGGAAATAAATAATAAATGATTATTTAACACTAGTTGAAGTACTCAACTAGCTGCGCTGTGGAGCAACTATCTTTGAATTAATTGTGACTAAATAATAATAAATAATTCACATATTTTTATTTTTTTCAATTTTTAGAATGAATAGTCAAGGCGCTGAAGGTCAGATTGAAGAGTCAGAGACCCAGGAATTTTTTTTCCACCATCATCTCCCATCTGCTAAAAAAATAATGGGAATCCCAACCAAACAGAATTCTACGAGCTCAAGTGATGAAACGTGATGCTGTTGAGTTGAAAGAGCAGAGACAATATGATGAGACTATGAATAATGACAAAGACTCAAACTGCAAAAAAAAGAGTTGTGATGTATGTTTAAGGCGACACACTTCTCCGACACACCAATATTCTAAGGATGTCAAAATCAACAACATGAGCACCCTCCCCCACAAGATGACCTCTCTGTTAAACACTGTGACCTCACAGCAGCAAAGCAGCATTAAAAAACAGCACCAATTCAAGATCTACCGATACCCACAGCCACGATGGTATTTACCGATGAATTTTGTGATAATCCGATGTACACCACAATCTACAAATTTCGAAAGAGTACCCACTCACACCTCTTCCAACCTTCATGCAAGCCTGCAATATGACAGATGTCACACCACATCATGATTTTCTCTCCTACTTTGATGATCCCAAAAGAAGAACAATATCCAATACAACAGCTCAACTACCATGACAACTGTTGATTACTTGCGTGTACCCGCTTGCAGGTACACGGCTTATGTGACGTCCACTTGACATCGTGACTACTTGTGATTGTGCCCTCGGCTATCCCCGGTGGAAGTCTATGTCACGTGCTATTGTGATTGACTCTACGAAGACTCGTTCATTCTTTGCTCACTGTGCTTACAGGTAAGTGGTGCTACGCATTATAACACGGCGTCGTAGGCAAACTCTTGTGGTGGTGGTGAATTACTCTCTTCTATATATTCTGGTTCAGTGGTGGTGGTGTTATTGTTTCTGTTTCTGCTGCGAACGTTGATCGGTTGTGCCATTATTTGCAGGTGTGTGTTTATTTATTATCATTGTTTGTGTTGTGGCGATCTCCAACTAATTTAATTAATTATAATTTTTGCGTGATATATTTTGTGTGTAGCCGGTATTGCCAGGCAATATGGCGGCTAGGGGATTGAATTTTAATGATTTCCCCACTTTGAAAATTGATAGTGAAAATGTTTCTGCATCATGGAAAGCATGGTTGACAGAATTCAATTTGTCTGTTGAGATGATGACTTTGAAGCTAGGTACAGAAGCTGTCGGTGAAGATAGAGAAAACGTCTTTAGAGGGCGTGTGAAGTTGTTGTCTTTGCTATATGCTATCGTGAGAGACGGTAGGAATGTATTGCAATCTATAGGTTTTGATGTTGAAGATGTAACTGCTACCTATGAGCAAGCTATGGGTCACTTGAGAAATGTATATGGTACGGAAAAGACCATTTATGTAAAAACCATGAGGTTTGTTACTGTAAATCAAAATGTTGATGAGCAGGAAAATGATCATTTATTGAGAGTGGAAAAACTCAGTAGAACATTGAATTTTGGTGTTAACAATGATGATGCTAGACAGGGGTTTGCTCTAGCCATCGCTGTCAATGGTTTAAGGGAGTCTTCCCTACGAACCCAACTGATGCAGAAAAATGATTTGGGCTGGCAAGGGCTCACAGATACACTGAGAGCCAGAAGGCTTGCTAGAGAATCTGAACAGATTCTCGGAAGTGCAAAGAGGGAACAACTCCCAGTCAAGCAGGAGGCTACTGCTGTGGAGAAAGAGGATGTGTCTGCAGTTGGCACCACTGGTAGACGTGATAGAAGTGCTAGGAGACTAGGTGGGTCACACAGATCTAAGTCTCCTGCTACTGACGTGTCAGACTGGCGTAGACCAGGTAGGTTACGTGGTGTGTCTAGATCTGGGTCTACCAGCAGTGAAAGTGCTTCTGAGTGGCATAGACGTGGCAATAGACAAGATACCAGGCGTAGAACCCGGCCATCTAGGCGCCAGTCACCTAAGACCACTAGTGATGGTTGTTTTAACTGTGGTGACTATTCACACAGAATAAGAAACTGTCCTCTTGTTCGATGCTACACATGTAATCGCCGAGCTCATACCTCGGCTGATTGCCCGACTAAATGTTGCAATTACAGTAGCCGTCGAGATATGAGTAGTGCTAGTAGCTATGGTTATTCACCTAGTCCTAGGGCTAGACGTGTTATGTATGCTGATACTGTTAGGAGTTCTGGCGGCTCAAAAAAATGACTAGAGAGTAGAATTGTTAGAACTCTGAAAGTTAATGACCACAATGTTGATTTTACATTTGATACTCGTGCTGAAGTTTCTACTCTCACTCAGAGAACTTGTGAGAGGTTAGGTTTGCAGCTTCACCAACCAGAGCGCCAACTGACTGGTGCCGATGGTTCTCAGCTGAATGTCGCTGGTATTAGTAAGGTGCGTATTGAGAGTACTTATTGCTCTACCAAATGCCATATTTATGTGCTCAAGGGTTCACGAATGAATCTGTTAGGTTTTAGTAGTAATATATGAGCAGATCTCCCTACCAAGTGTTTTTTTGTGGGGTCTCATCCCGGAGTGGATGCAATGGGTTACGGCGTTGATTAGAGTCGCCGAGGTAATATTGTATGGCATTTATTTTTTGATAGTTTTTTTACATTGTATAAAAATGAATCTTGGTATGGTTGTATTGTTATTGGAAGCTAAGATGTCGACAGAGGATGATGTTGAGATGAGACCGATGAATGAAGTTGATACTGTTGATGGTACTACGAGCGATATGCTAGATGTTTTACCAAGTATGAAGCATAAAGCGTTGATAGTTATGATGCTTTTGGTAATTGTTGTAGGATTTTCTACTTTTGGAGGTGTTACTGAGTTTAGTATGTATGAAGAAGCTATGGAAGAAATACAAAAAGCGAGAAACTCTCCTGTTGGAATCATAAATGAAACTACTGTTGGTTGATGAACATCTTTTGATGATGAATGGGAAACCTGAAGATTATGACCCAAGGATGCGTTTTCTTTTTACGGCAATGATTGCAGGACCAACTGGATAGGGGAAGACACAAGCGATTTTACAAATGATTAAAGCTGGTCAGACTACAGCTCACCCTCCACCAACAAAAATTCACTACTGTTATGAAGCCTATCAAAAAGCCTTTGATGATGTACCAGGAGTGATTTTTCATGAATGCATGATAGATATAACAGTGAGTTTCCCAGAGATGGACAAAATCGATGGTTGATAATTGATGATCTTATGGATGAAGTTTCTGGTAAAGCTGATGCCAATGCTCTGTATACAAAACATAGTCATCATTTGAACATAAGTGTATTTTTTATTGCTCAGAATCTGTTTTTAAAAGGGAATGGTACAATTTCCTTGAATAGTCATTATTTTTTTCTTTTTAAAAACCCTAGAGATGCTTCTTCTATTTCCTATTTGGCTCGACAATGTTTTCCATCAAGAGTAAAATATGTACAAGAGGCTTTTGAAAATTCAACAAGGAAACCATATTCTTATCTATGAATAGACACAACTCAGCAAATGAATGATCAACACAGACTATTGGGAAACTTTACATCAGATCTCCCTATGATATTATATGTACCCAAATAAAAGGATATAAATACAATTACTATTCGTTTCACCTCATACATAATTTGTTATTCAACAACGCAGCACGAAAGCGGTATAATGACTCAAGCTTTGGAGAAAAGATTAAAAAGAAATGCTGCTGTGTTGTTATTGCTTAACAATGCAACCTTTGCTATTTAAAAGTCTGTTATAGCCAAGGCCAAAAAGGAGCTTATTATGACTCTAATGGAATGCGCTAAAGCTATTATAAATGGAACGATACCATTGACAACATCTCAGTATAATCAGTTGCAGCGGAACGCGGAGGATATTAGCGCTTTAGTAAGAAGATCAACGTTAGATGATAATAAATTTGTATTGCAAAAAGGAGGATTTTTGTCTGCTCTACTAGGACCTATTATCAGCACTGTAGTTTTTGGGATATTGAAAAGTGTGATAGGAGGAATAGGAGGAGCGAGAAGATAAAGATGAAAGTCTCAATACGAATGATGCGGAATAGAATGGCGATTTTAGCTCTGGATGATCTGAGTAAGAGAGGAAAAATTGCTATAGTCGAAAAGGCCAACTAGGATCTGTTTCAATCATTGATAGAAAGTGTTAAAAATATTATATTAGGTAATGTTCCTCTTGATTCTGAGCAGTTTATTGAGTTGCAGCGTTACAAGAAGGAACTACATAAACTAAGTGCTAGAGGAACAGTTAATGATAAGCGTAAAATTTTGACTCAGACTGGTAGAGGCAATCTTTTGGACGCTATTATAACTCCTATTGTATCTGTTTTATCATCAATAAAAAGATGAATCATCAACCTTTAACATTCTCCAGATGTATTTTTATACTCTCTGAAAACGAATACTATAGATTAATGGAAAAGAATGAGAATAAAACAGTGGTAAAGGAAGAGAAGACCACACCTCCATTCTATTATAATCCTATGGAAGCTATAACAGTGAGAGATATGAAGAGAAAGCGAAATGCTCTACTGGAAACAGCTCATGATTCTGACTTATCTTCACACAAGAAGTTAGATGAAAATGTTCAAAACCTACGTAGGTATTTGTCTGACGCCAAAAAGATTAAAAATAATCAAAATCAGGCACAAATGGTTGGTTGGAGTCCCATTAAGAAAAAAAAGATAGAACCTACTTCTCCTTTGGCCAATAGCACAGTTATTGATGATAAACCTAACGTCCATTCACCAAATGTTGATGATGACATCGGGTTAGAATCAGTAAAAAACGAAGCTCTTTGATAGTGAAGACTCAACCCTACTTGGAAACACGTTTGTCACTAATGGAGAAGATGAACATGATAGTGAAAGCAATCGTTTAGAAGAGTTTGAAAAAAAGTAAGTGATTTAACAACAAAGAAGGGTGATCAAACGGTTGGTGTCAGAATGTTGAATAATCTGAGTAAAATTGGTAGATTGGACTCGGAGAAGAACAGACTGAAAATTGGAGAACGTTGGTTGAATCCTAAGGCTTCCAAAATTTTACTACGAGATGTTCTAACCGAAGGAGGTAAAATACAATCGGGAAATACCAATTACAGAAACTTTAAAAGCTTGCTAGCTGATCAAGGAATCACAACTGTCAGCAAATCCCCACGCCAAACACGTTAGAGCGAGAAGAAAAAGTTGGTCATTCGCAATACTACTTCATGGACATCGACACGCTAAGAGAGCTGTATTACAACCCTGCATTACATATATCTCTACGAGGAGCTAGAGCTTTACCGAAAGCTCGTAGAAAACGAGAGGGGGAAAAAAGAATTCGTGAATGGTTGAGTGGAGAGGATGACTACACGTTACATAAAAGAGCTGTAACTAAGTTTAAGCATTGTCCTACAATTGTAGCTGGAATAGGGGGAACATATTCAGGCAAATTTGATGGATGTTTGATCTCGAAGAGAAGAAAACGATAATGCAGCATTTTTACTAACTGCTGTTGATTCTCCATCTAAAAAGGATGGGCAGTACCACTCATCTCCAAATCAGGACAGGTTGTAGCCAGAGGATTGAGAAGAATACTAGAAGGGGAAAACTAGTAAAGCTTTACAATCCGATAAAGGTAAAGAGTTTGACAATGTCAATGTCAAGACTCTCCTGGCGGAAAAAAAAATCAAACGGTTTACAACCGAAAATGAGACGATAAAGGCATCAATGGTGGAACGTTTTAACAAAACTTTAAAAGAGAAGATATACAGATATCTGACGTATAAAGATGATGACAGATACATTGATGTTTTACCAGAAATGGTTAAGGCATACAACAACACTGTTTATGGTGTTATAGGTATGAGAACGAATGATGTGAATTTTCAGAATCAGGAACTGGTATGGAATCGTGTGTATGAAGAAGGTGAATTTAGTTTAACTCAAGAAGCAAAATTAAAGATTGGGGATTATGTGAGAATAAGTAAGGCAAGAGGAGCGTTTGAAAGAGGATACACCCCGAATTGAACGATTGAGATTTTTATAATCACCGATGTACTTACCGATGAAAAACCTGTTGTATATAGGGTAAAAGATTTGGCTGAGGAGATGATCGATGGCACCTTTTATGAAAAAGAGTTGCAAAAAGTAAAAAACCCCACGAGTTTCAGAATTGAAAAGATATTGGAAAGAAGAACGAGAAGAGGTAAAAGACAGATTCTGGTTAAGTGGTTAGGGTACGGAGAAAAGTTCAACGAGTGGGTGGATGAATAGTTTATAAGGAAAGAATGTTTGATATAATCATGATACGTTGGAAGATTGTCGATGCTGATAACTTTACCCTCAAACTCTAGCGCTGAAGAGTTTCCTGATAATACCAATTCCGATTTTACAGTGAGACTGTATAAATATTTGGTTATTAACGGTGGTAAATGGAAGGTATGTCTGCTAGATATGTGTTATTCTAATAATTGAAAGAACGTTACCGAAGGGAAAATATATCTAGAAAAGACTAATGTCTCTGGTAGAAGCAAAAAGTCCTTCATCTTAATCGGTAATGGAAGATATGATACGTAGTTTGGAGGAGTTGGAGGAGATTATACGAAAGAGAATGAGTGAAATGGATTCAGACAAAAAATTCACCATCTCCTACAACAAGGTCACCAACACCAGTTTACAAACTAACAGCGATCCTGATACAACCATAAGCTTTTCCAGAGATATGGCATATATTTTTGGATTTGAACCGAAAACTACGTATCCTCGTCGTAGATACAATAATGTTTCACCTCCTGATATAAATTTCGGACTAACCTCCCTGTATGTCTATTCCAACATTGTTGATAATAGAATGGTAAGAGATACAAATGTACCTTTACTGAGAGTAGTTCCAGTTCAAGGAAAGAAGAATAGTGTTGTGTATCAAGAATTTAAAAATCCTCACTATGTCACTGCTTCATCACTAAATAGTGATATCATCCAAGTACTTATAACGAGTGACAATGGTGAGCGAATACTATTTGATGGTGGAAAGGTCGTGTTGGCGGTTCACTTTAGAGAGAAACAATTATAATGAGTTTGGTACGATACAACCCTGAGGACTCGGAATATTTTTTTGATGAGCACTACAAGATGCAAGCTGGAAATGGAATTGGAGTGTATAGCGGACAACGGGTGATGGGAGGAAATGGACTTGGTAGTATTTTTTCAGGTATACTCAAATCCGCAACACCAATGCTGAAAAGAGGAGCAATTAATCTGGGAAAGAGAGTGCTCTCTGTAGGTGGTAATGTAGTGCGAGATGTCATCGATTGAGATAGCTTTGCAGCATCAGCAAAGAAGAGGAGACTGGAAGAGTTAAATGATCTTAGGGGAGATAGTGCTCAGCGCAGTTCGCCCGGATCCTGTGAAAAGGGGGCAAACAAGAGGTGGAAGGAAAAGGAGAGGTGTTGGTAAACATTCCACATTTTAATACCGACAGAATCCGGTATAAAGACACCAAAGCTCGATACTTATGTTCATTAAGCGATAACACTTCAAGCAATCATCACTCGCAAAAGATGGCTAGTTTAAATGGAACAACAGGTAATAATTTGGAAGTTGGAAGGTTCTTCCTACAACATAAATCCATTGTTTGATGTGTTTGCTACGGAGCCAGCAAGCATATCGGTAGAGAGATCGGAATACGTTGTCATCAGACCTGATAGGTTAGATCCTTATGGTAGTATTGAGTTAACCTTGTCAGGGAGCACTGAACATTACACAGATCTTTACAACTCGTTTTTTGCAAGTTGAAGCCACAGTTGTTCAAGATGATGGAACCAATATTGGTGGTACTGATGATAATGCAGTTGTGTGGATGGGGGATTCAATGCACAAATTATTCAGCGAGTTGAAAATGTCGATAGAAGGAACTACTGTCGAATACGCTAACAATTACGGTTTACGCTCCTACTTTTCACAACTACTCAAAAACAGTGCAGACAGAAATAAATATCAAGGTAAGATGGAAGGATGGTTGTATGATGATTCGACTAGCAAAGACGCTAGAAATCACAAAACTGCAGATAAGAAAAAGAGGAGAGCTCTAGTCAGAGGTGGGAAGGTAATAGAATTAACTGGACAACCTCATCTCGCGTTATTTCAGCAAAAAAACTAATAATCCCTGGTCCTAGTGTGCAGCTGGAGTTTGAGCGTGCCTCCAGCAAACTAGCTTTGTTTGCTGCAGATGAGGCGCCTAATGGAGGAGCAAAGATTAGAATTGATAAATTTGAACTTCATCTTTGTAAAGTTAAGGTGAATCCTACAATACAAAACTCCCAACTCAGTTTGGCATTGGAAAGTCACAACTACATTTATCCAGTTGATCGAAAATGGATAAAGCTATATGGAATCCGCGCTGGTGTTGCGCAGATTGACATCACTTTGGAAGAAAACAAACAAAAACCTAAACAAATTTGTTTAGGATTAATTGAACGGACGTTTAGCCTTGAATCCATATAGGATGCAACACGCTAATGTTGATAATATTGTATTGAGAGTTGGTGATTGTCAAATCGGAAGGAGATTTGAGCCAGATTATGCTAGAGGGGTTTTTGGAAGAGAATATCATCAGTTTCTACACACTACCGGAACTTTGCTCGATGGTGATAGTCTTGGTATTACGAAAGAACAATACCTTGATGGCACTACGCTTTATGGATTTGATTTGACTGGCGATTTTCTTAAAGAAGGATTTCACTCTATGAAAAATGTCACAACAAGTGTGGAAATTCGTTTTAGCACTAAAACGCCTAATGGCTTATCCCTGGTAGCATACTTTGTAAAAGATGGTGTGTTGGAGATGGATAGCATTTTCAATTAGCTATCGCGGGAGACGCAGTGCTCTAAACAGAAAGCTAGAGATGAATACCATACAGATTCTTTCGATCTTATCTTCAGACGATTTATGTCAAAGTGTAGGGATTCACGTTGGAGCTAGAGATCAGTTTTGGAAGCAAATTTGCAATTTTCCAACAGGATGTTTCGTATTCAACACCCATTATTCTCACCAAACTGGAGAGCAATGGTTGGCTGTGTACGCTAATGATTCAGAGGTGGATTTTTTTTACTCGTTTGGGCGTTCTGTTTCCTTCTACTCAGATGTAAATGAAATACTAAGTATTCACGGAGGATATGAAACATAAAAAGTAATGAAACACAACTACAAAATTTTTTGTCAACTGTATATGGCGATTATTGTGTATACTTTTGTTTACTGAGAAGTAGAAGTTGGAGTATGGATGAAATTGTGAGAAGTTTCCGAGATATAGGAGATAGTGAGATGAGAGATCACTCAATACAAAAATTTATCATACAGACTTATCCTAACTTCGAGTTCATACAAGATAATGCAGTAGAAGGAATAGATGGAGTGCATATACAAGGAACTAATTTACTAAGTAAATTGTTAAAATAAATTATTATAATTGAATTTTATTTGTTATAACAAATAAAATGAATAAAATACAACTTATCTCAGTATTTGTGCTAAACACTACAGAATCTACAAAAACTATTATTTTGTAATGTTCAAAGCTAATGTTGAGGAGTTCATCTCTTGCATGATGTAAATAAGATCTTCTCATTTTCTTCCTCAGGAGCACTCTTTAGTTATATCTAAAAGACATAGTAACTAATGACTCTATCATACATAGTTATATGAATTAATTTAAAAAAATACTTTGGAACCTACTGTAAATAGAAATGAAACTTACCGTCATAGAAGATGAGATACGTCCCTTGTGTTATCGATTAAGGTTTCGATGTGCTGTTCTGGAAATCCTTTTTTTAATTTTCATCAAAGTAGGAGAGGAAGTTGTGTTGTAGTAAAGTATCAAACAGTTCGGAGGCTTGAATGAAAGCTTGGAGAGCCGAGAGTAGAATGACATCGTAAAAAACCGTGCAGTTTGTAGTTTGTCTTAGTCCTTTGAATACGATAACACCGCTTTTTACCGACACCACAGCTGAAGCTATTTGAGCAGGGATGTTGATATCTCCAATCAGTAGCTCTGCATTTACCATACATCTGTAATTAGCCACTAAAATATCAGCAGTCTTGTTCCAACGAGTATCACATTTTCTTAGCATTCCAGGATTCTCATAAGCTATAACACTTCCTGATGGAAAATCATGTAAGTGAGCAACGCTGAAATAAGCCTGTATTTGTCTCAAACTCTTGCCGTATAATGAGTTGAATGGATCGTTGATCTTTCGATTACATCCGTGGCAATCAGCGGAACGAAAAATCGCATCTCCTGTCTTTCCTTCTCCCACATAAATTAAAACAATTGGACGTGTTTGCTTAGCTTTATTAACAATCTGACCTATTTCGGTTGAAACATCACTCTTCACTCGAGTTCTCTTTTTATCCTTTTGATAGTTGTAAATGATGGTACACTTTGATTCATCACGAAATTCTACGGATAACACCTCCATAACTGTTGGTATTGGTAGTTCACAGATTTCCATAGATTCTTCAAGTTTTTCTAGACTATCTGGAGAGAGAGAGTTTAACAACCCGGCCCTCTTGTAGGTGAGAGTGGTTAGTTCAGTACTTTTAGCATCTTGAAAGGGTATTCTGGTGTGACAAAAAAGTGTATCGTCTCCAACATCCATCAAAACTCGTTTTTTGCAGTTCGAGTCATTTTCAATATCATCTTTTGTCATATCAATGAAAGTTCGTTTCATCACAGGTGTTTTTTTTAAGACAACTTGTTGGTAGGAGATGTGACTGGAGTAAAATCTTGTTGGGATTCCGGTTCATCAATCACCAATTGACTTTCTGGTGTATAGAAGATAGGAGAAGGTGATGGGGAAAGGGTTTGCTGAGATTCCGCTCCTACATTCATCGGTTGGCTTCTTTCGTCTTGAGTATTCATTCTGAAAAAAACAAAGACTTTGTTCAGTTTTTTGTAATTAATTTAAAAGATAGATAGGTCATAAACCTTCAGCTAGTTGTGTTAGCTAACAGAAAATAATTATTTTTTACTCTTACCTTTATGAAGAAGCAGAGCTCCTAGTAGTTGCAATGGAAGGTTTAGTAGATGTTGCTCCTTCGCTCACTGTTGTTGAACTGGATGCTTTGTGTCTGAAACCCTCATCTCTTAAATAGGTAAACTTGCACCGATTGACACGGATTGAGTTCAATGAAAAAAACCTGTTATTCACGCGAAAACAAAACCAATGCTTTCGCGGGAATAAAAAATTTATTTTCACGCGGATAAAAACCAATGTTTTCTCGGGAATAACAAATTTATTTTCACGCGAATAAAAAACAATGTTTTTGCGGAAATAAAAAAGTTATTTTCACACGAGTAAAAAACAATGTTTTTGCGGGAATTACAAATTTATTTTCGCGCGAATAAAAAACAATGTTTTCGCGGGAATAAAAATTTATTTTCACGCGAATAAAAACCAATGTTTTCGCGGGAATAAAAAAATTATTTCCGCGTGAATACAAACCAATGCTTTCGCGAGATGGTATTCATAGGGTTTAATCAGTGCAACTTTAGCTATTTAAGAGCCACTGTTTTCACACAGAAAGCATCCAGTTCTACAACAGCTAGCGGAGAAGCAACATCTATTAAACCTTCCATTGCAACTACTAGGAGCTCTCCCTCTTCATAAAGGTAAGAGTAAAAATATTTATTTTCTGTTAGCTAACACAACTAGCTGAAGGTTTATGGTCTTTATGATCTTTAAAATTAATTACAAAAAATTAAACAATATCTTTGTTTTTTACTAAGTTGTACATAGTATAAAAATGACGCGTTTGAGCTAGCAAGTTAGTATCTAAAAAGAGTTTTTCATGAGGATCTCCTGACAGTTGTGATTCCTTGAGTGGTGAGCAGACTTTTAAATCTGCTGTAGCTATCTTTTGTTGATCTTATTGAGTCTTCATTGCTTAGTGCATCTCGCAACAATTTTTTTAAAAGCTTAGTGCTAAGCCAACTGCCCTTGATTGTATTTCCCAGAGTCTGTCAATCAATACAACATTTTTACACCAAACGCTTGATTGCTTATGCTAGCTGTTATGTTGGATACTTTGTTTTTAAACTCGATGCATCATTATCCCCGAATCTTTATCACTACCATTGTCAATATTTTTGATCTCGCTCTGTTCCCAGACTTTGGTATCAAAAAACCTCCTTTGCACAGGTATCATAATTTTTTTTATTACACCTCCTACTAGGATTTTCCATACATTCTGATAGAAGAGTCGTATCCTTACTATTGGTAATTGTGTTTCTAGCGAACGATGATGATGGTGAGAGTTTGGGTTTGTTTGCAGAGCTGCAGCTCTCTGTTTGTTTGTACTCTCCCCTAGTCAATCCCACATCGCTCCAGTAGTTTTCTGTGCCTTGTACATTCTAATTTGACTTTTTTTACTCGAACAAATCGATTTTGATTTCCAATGCCATTTCAAACAAAGCATTTTGGATTCTATCCATATCTCTCACCATTTTGTCTTTTGTAGAGTTGTCATACAATGATGATGGAAATTTGTCTTGGACCGCTGGTTTAGCATCACTTGTTTTTCCCATCGTTTTAGGATCCTCCTCTTCTTATACAAGAAAGAGATGGCAACGAAATTTTAAAGGCCGAAGAGTAATTTTGTATTGACATTAAAACCAGTGCAATTGGAGTAAAGCTACCTCTATCAACCTCCATTAAAATCCTTTGTTTGTCAGCAATTGTTTTTTGTGTATCGATCAATTTTTTGTAGCTCCTTCTTGAAGTGCTGCTATTTGATAAACTGTGTTGTGTACCATTTCATTTTCTGTGATACCTACTCGATAAACTGCTCTGTATCTAATCAACATTTTCCAATATAATGTTTTTGTCACACAAAAGTTCCTATCAATCACTGGCAAACTGCCTATAATTGATTATTATTATCACTATTTGGCTTCGATGTTTATTATCGTTTACTAATAGCTTTTTTTCTTTTTATTTTAGTTTATCGTGTCAACAACAAAAGCACTACAGCTCAAAGATTTCATTTCTGAAGTCTATCATGACTATATAAAAGACAATAGTTCGTTCCAAAGAGTCAGTCAAGCTAGTAACATTTCAAGCTTTGATATTCTATGACACACAACGTATGCTGAATATGGAAGAGTTATGAAACCTCTTCGCATCAATACAATCGCAATATGTAACAACATGACATTGCAACAGAATTATTATTAGAGACAATGGATAACAATTTTCAAACTATTTAAGAAGGCTGCTTTGGATAACAATTCTTTTGTAACATTTATACCCAACATACGCAAAATAAAAAGTATTGGTGTACAATCAATCCTCATGTCAACAGATGCTTACAGATAAAATGTAAAGTAGAAGCTCTCGTACTATCGTTTGAATGGACAGGGGAAACAATCAATAAACATGTATGATGATTTTTTCCCATGTACATGTTCGTGCTAATGTCAATTTTCACGTTCATATCTATTCCTTACCATGTACAGTGTAACATGCATGTACAGAATACAGTCTGTACCAACACGTAGCTTAAAATTTATTTCTTACGTAATGAAACTATAGAAATAACTATACAATGTTAATATGGACATGGACATGAATATGCACACAGACAAGAAGATGGACATGGGCATAGACATGGATATGGACATGGATATCATTATGGATATAAATATGGGCTTGATCATAAATGGACATGGATGTGGACATCGACATGTACATAAATGGACATGGATATGTACATGGATGTGTACATGTATGGAATCGAATAGCTCAAATTTTGTTTCTTGTAATAAAACTATACCAATAATTACACATGATGTTAATCCAACAACCAAAATCACAATACAAACCCCCTGTATAAACAAAACATACATACCATGTTCATAAACTAGTCAACCCCATGATCAAAATCGCCGTACAAATCCCATTATAAACAATTCCTGCACAAGAAATACTCAGTTCAACCAATTACAAAAAGAAACAAATAACACCTGGTGCAACAAAAAAGCACCTTTCAGGTTCCCATGGTACCACGTGCCAACAAAAAGGTATTTGGAACCAGGAGAACTTTCTTGTCCTTAGACACCATGATGGAAATCTGTTACTACATTGCTACCACTGTTGCTTCAGCTGTAGCAATGTCGAAGGGAAAAGGTAAGACAAGATTGGAGAATGCTTGATCTTGCAGCTCTTTTGAGTTGGAACAGGTACCGACTCGGTAGTATTCGTTAAACAAGATCAAATGTTGGCAGCTATTTTATAAACTGTTTCCAAATCAGGAGGTGACTGTAAGATGGTTAGTGGAGGTTCTTGGAGTTGGGGTAGACATATCAGGGTCGGAGATGTCTGCAATTGTTTTGGGAAGAGTATACAGTGAATTTATGGGTGGGTAACAACCGTAGGATTAGTTCCGATGTTGGTAATTACTGAAGAAACTGTTTCCATATCAGAAATGGTTGTAACAGGAAAAGAGGGCACCCTTCAAGTTGGGTGGGGTGGGGTGCAACAGTGTCTGGGGTACCTGTATCTGCTTTTTGAGCACTGTTGCAGGGCAATACTACAAAGTAGCGATAAAGAAAATACAATGCGATTAGCTACAAAAATGCGCAATGGGAAAAGTAATGCAATTGGCTACAATAAACAGTGGCGAAAGTAATAAGTAAGTAAAAAGTATGCAGTTCTGCTCTGGAGCGGTGGTTTTACTCATATTTTTAAGTTATGCAAATAAGCTGACAGTTGAAATGTGGGCCAGCTTACTCTTGCTAATGCATCTGCCCTGCTTCTAATTGACTGCCCTCTAGTATGGCGTAACTACTAAAATGGGGATGTGAAGGATACACTTGCTAACTAACACTAACTAGTGGCCATTCTATGCAAGTCCATCACATTATTACCATCAGACTGGCAGAGTTTCATACCTTATGTTGATATTCACACCTCAAAGGTGCTACCATCACTTCAAGTTTGAAAGTTTTAACTTTTGCAAATTAACTTTCCGGCATAATATGTATACATATATCTGGTGGCATTCAGTAGTGTACATCCATTCAATGAGCAGCAAAATTCTGTTATATGTCCGCGTTTTTCAAACGGCTTGCTTATTTAGTTTAAAGGGTGTTTTATAAAATAGTCATCAACTCACCTTCGAATCAAGAGAACTAAAATTACAACCAAAGCTATAAATAGCACTGCTCCAACAACAGCTCCTGTTAACTCCCCTCCAGTTATGGTCATTTTCTTTGGTACTAAATAATTGCAATAAAGTGGTAGGTATAGTGATATGTCTACTAGTTAGAGCTGAGAAATAAAAAGTGAAATGAATAGCAGTACAAGTCAACATAAATGTGAATAATAAAACCAAGTAGTTATCAGAAGAAGCTACATAAATGGGAATTATAGTCAGTTATTCAAGTGATCAACTGCAAATTTGTGTTTGTAAACACTCCTCACTAAAATATAAGCTTGTGTATGAGTTAGAAGTGAAGGTAAACATTCAACAACGAATTTACCTGATAGAATTACTGGACCAACAAACTTTGGCAGGGGTGGATAATTTGCCTAAAACATACAAGCAGCCAAGAAATTATCTAAAATTTATTTATTTATCTCTGAAATGATTTGGTTAATACCCTTTTCAACAACCATTTCCTTGCTTTGATGTAGATAACATCCCCCAAAATGTAGTCCAATATCTCCTCATTTTTCTGTCCCCTTGAACTTTGTACTGATATTGTAAACATACCTAGTAAAATCTATCTGTCCAACAAAAACCTTTGTAAGTTAAAATATCTTATTCAACTGTATAACTTGTCTTACCACAACCCAGTCCTCCAAACTCTGGCAGTGGTTTACACTTAGCAGATGGATATTTAGGTAAAGTAAGATCCAAATAAATTTGTGCATGCTTTGAGATAATTATTATGACGAAAGTTAGCATTTGAAAATGGCAAATAAATTGTGTCACACATAAGCATTAGTTATTAAAACTCAAGGCTTTCATCACAAGAGTTCTGGTTATTTTCTGGCTTGTGATACTGATGATGCACCCTTCATCAAAATTTTAAATACTACAAATAAGCTGTGGTTGTCAAGAACAAAATGATTTGGTATTTAGGGCATATATTCACCCTTACATATGTTGGCAAGTTCTCCTACAAGTGGTAAAATACAGAAGGCAGTATGTATGTAATAAATGTCAAAGTAACTTGCTCTTCCAGTATTTGCAAATGTCCAACACTATATCATTATTCTCACAATTTACTAGCGTAAAGTCAAAAAATTGTTTCGTGAAAAAAGTAGTGATTGATGCTATTCTTAAAGGCTGCGAACCTAAAAAAATATTGATGAAATATTGTATCTAACTGGTTTTTACATCATTAACAGAAATAAAACTAGTAATTGAGTACTCAAAGTTTTGAATCTGTAAAACCAACAGTTACCAAAATGCAGAGTTTAAAATATTTTTTCATGTTTTGAAAGTGATATCAACATCCCGAAAATGTAGTTGGTAGGTTGATTATCAAGTATTTAGTAACATGAACCAGTTTTACCTTTCAGCCACTACTGTCGTTTATGAAAACAGCAAACCCAAGATGTTTTTTACAATGGTTACTATTATGTTCCACCAACTTACAGAGAAAAATACCTGTACTCCTAGATAAAGTTCATATTCAGATTGTTCAACAAGAGGAAGGTTTACATGTCCATCATATTCTTTACCATCTCCAACATTGAACTCATATCCATCTGTGACTCTATCTGCAGGAATCTCAGCAGCAGTATAACAGTCAGGGTAGGGATCTGTCTCTGATCGTTTCTTTCTTGCTCCAATCATGGATAGCATTACTATGTAGATGCTAAAATATCAATAAAATGGAATGAAACGGCAAGTAGGACTAATAAATCTTAGATACTTGGAACAATAGTAGAACATTGAGAGCATGCAGAGTAAACTATGAATGAAAAAAGCAACACAAAAAATTGACTAAACACTATATAGCACATCCTATTGTTTCATAATTAATTTTCAAAAAGGATGGTTGCCACATGAAACAAATAAACTTTGCAAGAAAACAAGCGGACAAAACAAAGGTTGACCATGTAACCCACCTCACTTCAGCGTTCTCAACCTGTATTGGGTTTATTGTAATAGGTATAACTAAACTCTTTGATCTCTTAGGTAGTTCAGGGAATTTTGGTAGAGCTTCTTGTAGATCTGTGAGCACTGAATAAGGTAAGTGAGCACTGAATAAGGCAAGTGGGCACTGAATAAGGTAAATGGGCACTGAATAAGGTAAGTGAGCACTGAATAAGGTAAGTGAGCACTGAATAAGGTAAGTGAGCACAGAATAAGGTAAGCGAGCACTGAATAAGGTAAGTGAGCACTGAATAAGGTAAGTGGGCACTGAATAAGGTAAGTGAGCACTGAATAAGGTAAGTGAGCACTGAATAAGGTAAGTGGGCACTGAATAAGGTAAGTGAGCACTGAATAAGGTAAGTGGGCACTGAATAAGGTAAGTGAGCACTGAATAAGGTAAGTGAGTGCTGAATAAGGTAAGTGAGCGCTGAATAAGGTAAGTGAGCACTGAATAAGGTAAGTGAGCACTGAATAAAGTAAGTGAGCACTGAATAAGGTAAGTGAGCACTGAATAAGGTAAGTGAGCACTGAATAAGGTAAGTGAGCACTGAATAAGGTAAGTGAGCACTGAATAAGGTGAGTGATACCATGTACAGTCTACTTACATTTAAGTTGTGTGTAGACAGATATATTCTGCCATAAACCAGTACCAATAGAGTTGGTAGCAGCAACAGAACAGTTTATTTGTGTAGCAGATGGAAATCCACAGAAACTTGTCGTAAGGTCGCTACTGGTGCTAGTTCTAGAGAATATCCCATCTGTGCAAGTGAACTACAAAATAATTAGTAACAGACTTAATATAGGGCATGACACATAAAGTTACTAGTGGCAGAGAATATCCAATCTGTGCAATGGATCTACAAAGAACTGGTAACAAATATATTATAGCTAGCACATAATAAGTTTAAATGTTATGAATGTCATCCTTTCACTTACACTTATGGCTATAGCCAATAACCTAACTTAAATGAACTAGTATAAAACTTTGATTTTGTACTCCTAAAAACAAGCGGAACACAAATAGCAAAACTTTATTCAGATAGGATCACTTTTAGCGCAGATAATGACAACCCCAATAGTGGTATGGTAACAAAATAGACAGTTTGTTTTTTAATAGAGATAGTCTAAAAGCTCATCAATTGTTACCTGTCAGATTGCGGAAGCCCAATCGTGCTTCAGGAACTTTTATCGGCCATACTATTAGGCAATAATATGCATTTACCACCGCTCATGAGAAAATGATGAAACTTTGTAGAACCAAACAAATGTGCAATAGCCAGAGGGTTTGCACTGTATAAGCAGAAGTGAACTTGTCGGTTTAAAAAAAATAAGGAGACAAACAAGGAAAAGCGCTATGCTGTCATAAACTGAAAAGTCTTCCATTTTCAAAGTTAGATTAAACAATTTGCAAAACTTTTATCTGTGTGCAAGCCAATTGACAACAGATAGTTCATTTAATGACACTAAATGTGGGCAAGAATTTGGTAACGAAAGTGAACTTGAGCAGTCCCAATGTCATTGCAAGCATTTTCTTTGGCTAATGAAGCGACTTGAAGTTTCCTGTGACAGTTAATTGTCTCTAAATAGTCACACTTACAGTATTCAGGGAGGTTTTCATAATGATTAAAAAAGCTAGGCCTTTTTCCCTACCCTCTCCCACCTTAAGTCTCTCTGCACTCT
Source organism: Cryptosula pallasiana (assembly GCA_945261195.1). Classification (NCBI taxonomy): domain Eukaryota; kingdom Metazoa; phylum Bryozoa; class Gymnolaemata; order Cheilostomatida; family Cryptosulidae; genus Cryptosula; species Cryptosula pallasiana. The sequence goes on along the minus strand of OX183130.1, from coordinate 61,865,253 downwards.
ACCAGTGACAGAAATTTCGAGTGGACCCCGAGCTTTCGCCTTTTTCATAAACATGTATTATCCCAATTTGGGGATACCGGCTACCACGAGTCTATGCCGAGCTTGTATAGACCCTGCGTTGTACACCTATATATCATAGAGAACCTACTCCAGGCCATCCCGGGTCAGTACCCAGGCCAGCCAATAAATATGGCTGCTAAAGGTAGCCGGGGACCTCAGGAGCTGGAAACCCCTTGCCTTATGGATACCGAAGCAATACAAATTATGGGAGCAGAGACTAGGAAGTGTGGATGCCTTATAAGGAGTGGAAGATTTTCACCACCACAGAAAGAGCGGGAAAGGAGCCCAGAGCCACTTTGCCATGTGCTTGCTCCTCCCATAGATTTGCTACCTTATTATGATTTGCAGTATCTCTTTCTATTTGTACATATTTGGTATTAATGTCTGTTATTGGCTCACCCCTAATAAGGGGTTGAGTTTTCCTGCCTTCTCCTATATAAAAAGCTGCTGTACATGAGATGAGGCAGAAGTCTTGTGAATTGTGTGAGATAACCATGTTATATTGCTAAACAGAAGTAGATAAATAAATAGCTTATTTGTGTAAACTCTGTGTAATCTGTACAAGTCGTGGACGCCGAAGTAGTCGTTGGTGTCTAGTTGGAGTGGATGCTGTTGTATCAGTAGTAGGAGGAGGGAATCTACTACAACACAAAGCTGGGAAAAGCTGTGTACACCACTTGGCAATACCTGAACCAGTTGTTGGTGGGTCTACCAATCATTCAATATTTCACTGTCTCAACAACAGCTGACAGCCAACTACTTTATGTATTGGCTGATTGCTGAGGTGGTTTGTCATTATGTACAAAAACTCAGTGTCTATTTTTTATTGTTAATAGAAAGTACAACTTGATTTCCTCACCTTACCATGAATTAATCAACTCGCCCGATTACATAATAGATAATGATTAAAATTATACTAGTTTAAGATTTTGATGAAAAGTTTGTTACTACTTACTGTTAAAAATCTTTATTTTTCTATATTTGATGTTTGCATCACCAACAGTACATTGTGATTTAAATTTTTTTCGGCTGACATGACATCCTTTGACATGATATACTTTTGGATAAGAAAATTTACATGTCACTGAATCGCTGAAATGAAGATGGATTACATACCGTGTAGCCCAAGACAATACCATTTGGTTTGGTGGGTTGAGATACGGTAAGATGGACACATTCTACATCAGAACTGATGTCTTGTATCACTGGTTGCTCTGGAACTTCTGAAACACAAACATTGTCTGTAGTCAGAAGTAGAAGTACAAGTTAATCAACAACAAACAATAATTCAAAATGTGACATTTTTATGAACCGATTTATCTCAATTGGCCGGCAAAAAAACTGTTTAAATAGGATTTATGAATTATCGAAAAATCTATGGTAGCATCACTTTTGCTTCTATTGTGTTTGGAAAAGTATAGATTGTCGTCAAACCACTTTATGGGAAAGGAGTGTTGAGATTTCAAACCTTAAGTAGTCTAAAATGAAAGCTTCTCTTAGATAACCTCAGATTTATATTTCACCGATTTCACTGCCAGTTATCTTGGCAAAACCAAAATTAAATAAATAGTACACACTTGCATTGACATTAATTTGACAACTTGTCCAGTTAACGTGGGACTCGGAATGTTTATAATAATTGTATATAGACTTTACCAGTTTCATCAGTCAGTATGTACTGTGTACTCTCACTGCTTAACCATTCATTATTTACTACTTCAATAGTGACTGTGTAGTTGGTGAATGCATAGAGATTGTAGATGATATAGTTGCCACTGGTAGTGGTAGTTTGGTTGTAGACAAGATCTCCATTTGGTTGTCTTACTAGTATTGTGTACTGTACTATACTGTCACAGTAGGGTGTGGAGTCCTAGAATGCACATGACTAAAGTGATATTGTTACAAACAACTGAACAAATGATGACCCTTGAAAGAGTTGAGAAAATCTTATCTAAACAGGAAAAAAGTGTAAAGTTGGAAGATCAGACTAATTAAAAATACACAACGTTTGTTTTTGTTTGTAGCACCAATTTGTGTATGTTTTGGGAAATGGTCAAACCGAAAGATCGAACAGTTTTGTTAGCTGAAGTATTCAACAATATATAATTTGAGCTATTTTGCAGCTATTTGGAGTAAAGCCGCAAAAACAACAATGTATGCTGGTACCTGCATAGTCGCAATGAGAGAAACTGTTTTATTTTCGTTTCTTCTAGTAGTCAAACCAAACACAGGTGATGAAGGCTCTGTAAAAAATATGTATGCAGTTAGAGCCATAAATGGTTTTTTGTATACATTTGTTGATACAGCCTATTATCCTAAACATCATGTACATTATGATTACTGTCTTCTGAGAACTAATTGTATGAAATGTTCAGATCTCTATTATAGTAGCCTTGCTCTACTTCACAAACTACAATACAGTTGTATGAGTTGATGGTTGATCATTATTTGAAATAATCAATAATTAATGAGTCCTTTTTTCAAGCTTTTTAGATTTTAATCTGTCATTTACTGGGATGCTGTTTGGCTGAAGAATACAGGCAAAATAAAGTTTACTGTAGAAATCAGCATTCCAGAAGCCAGCCATAGTACTTTCAGTGATTGAGTGACAGAAGTTTTATGGCAACTTGAGAGTACAAGCAAGATGGCTCCACTTACTGTCGCAGGTGACTTGTACAATGGCTGTTGTTGAAGGACCAAATCCTACTGATGTAGAAGCTTGTATATCACATGTGACCATAACTCCTGCTTCATATCCACAGTACGAGAGAGAACTATCTAGTGTGTAGTTCCAACCTGGTGAACTTTCTCTTGTCTCGCTACAGTTGTGCTATAAACGTAACATATATTATAAGTTTCTATGACAAACTAGATTTGATGTGTCAATGCTGTACATTTAACTTAGCCAAAATATAAATCAGGAAGGGACGAGTAGTTTTCTGCCTTTCTGTTTCATTGAAGCGAATTTCACAGAAGAGATTCCGATCTCAAAAGAGGTGTCAGCAAAAAATGAATGAGTAGGTTATCGAACAAGCAACAATCAGTTTTTTGAGTTTGCGGCAGTAAGAGAAAATTAGCACTAAAAACAATGGTTGTAGCTGTTTCACTTTAGACACAGGAATCATGGTTAACTAGTCAAAACTATACTCTTATGAAAACATAGAAATTCATTCCAGAGAGTACATAATAGTATGAAATATTGCATTAAATTACTGATAGTTGATAATACTGTAGTGGATTTTGGGGGGCCGACCAAACGTCCACCAACAACGCCTCACTCTAGAGGTCAACTTCCAACAGAGGAGTATGCCAACTACACAACTGTTCTCGGAGCCCGCGGCTCAAACGTACACTCAATGTCTTGTTGAGTAAACCATACTTTATTACACAGCATAACCAGCAATGTATAATAAGGGTAATTGTATCATGCTACTTGGCTTAAGCACAGGCAGAATCCCAATACAATACAATGAATCAAGTGAAGTGTTCTGCCTTTTATAGGCAGAACAGGATTAAAACATATGCCCAAACAAGGGGCAACAAATCAGCAATGGCAGGAAGTGTTTACACTAATCAGAACATAAGATATAAATATGCGATACAATCATTGGTTAATATAGGGTTAAATATGCAAGGCGCCCAGAAGTAGGGGGCGGAGCTTCTCAGTCAATCTTGCTGATTCATGATGGTGCAATGAGTAGCTCTAGTTCCTGGTCCTTATGGCTTGTGGTCCTTGGCTTTGGTCTTGTTTGAGGACAGCTATGTTGCAAAATCGGGCTCCTGCACCTTTGGTATCAATTTAGTTTCTCAGGCTATAGCAGTTCTTTTCTCACCGACCCGGTATAGGTTTGGTAGTGGCACTGCAGGGCCGGTAGTGCATGCTGCAGGGCCGGCAGGGTGTGCTGCAGGGCCGGTGGTACCTCTGCAGGGCCGGCAGTGGATGCTGCAGGGCCGGTAGTAAATACCGCAGGGCCGGTAGAGTTTCTACCGGCTTACTTGTTCGTGTTCTGGCTGTGCCAGGCTCAGTTTAGGCTTGCCTGACACCCAGCAGTTGTCAGGGGGACCTTGCGCAAAGATAGTGGTCACAAAATTCCACCACAATACAAACACCTCTGCGCTAAACTAGCAGCTGATGGTTAGAAACAAAACTTGTTGCACCATCTGAACTTTTCTGACTTGACCACACCAAAAGTGGAAAAACAAAGCTGAGTGGTCTAACAAAGTTAAACTCTGAAACTCTACCTATTTGGTTGCATAATAAGAAAAATTTAAACCTGAGTAAAGTGAACCCACTCGTTAAGCATACAACATCATATAAGCGTAGAGCACACCTATCAATACAAAACAGGGTCAGAACGACAATTGTACATAGTTAATCGATTCTAAATATGTTATGAATGCATAAACTAGAAAGAACATTATTAAATCCGATGACCAAGTAGAGATATACAAACACCTGAAACTCTGCAGGTGAAAAAGAAATAGAGCCAAAATAGGCTATCGAAAAGCAGATATTTGTTTTTGTTGTGTTCTCATAGAATGTGTATTTTCTAACCTGAGTTTACAATACAATGAAATGGTCAAAGATATCCCACTCATATATATGCAGAGAGCTGGTATAGCAAAAGTATAATCCATAGCTATAATAAATTACAATAAGCAATATGTAGCATTTCCATAAAGCATAGCCATGTGATAATATGTTAATAGCACATAACAAATAATGTATACATGTGTAGTAATTGTCATGTCCTAACACCTCCCTGCTAGCTTGAAGTTATCCTTATTACTTCAGCGATTAGTATTCCTCTTTGAGCGTCTGGGATTATCCCTGTTGTATTCATTGCCATCAGGTAATCTAGGATTTCGACGTTTTGTTGGTGGTCGTGGTTCATGTGCTGCAGGTAATAGTTGTGGTTGTGGGTTTTGTGATGTAGTGGATATTTCATCCGGTGGTTCGTCATCTTCAGGAGAAGTATGCCTAGGACAGAGTTGATCCAAGTGTCTCTTCCAGGTTGGTCCTCTGGGCTGTACTCTGACGTTAACACTTCTGCTTCCGAACACCTTCACTACAACAGCTGCCACCCATTTAGGCTGTTTATCTCTTCTTGGTCCACAGTATAGAGCATAGCATGGTGTTCCTACTGTGTAATGATGTACTGTCTTGGTAGATCGATTATCCTGCATCTGTTTACCTTGAGATAATTGAGCAAGTGATGGCAGTAATGTGTCGATCTTTGTTCTGATCTGTCTTCCATTCAACAATTCACTAGGTGAGTAGCCATAAGACAGTGGTGTCCTTCGATACTGCATCAAGAACTCTTGTAATGCCGGTTTGGCGGAAAGAGTAGACTTCTTGAGAGCTTGTTTGAATGATTGAACCAGCCTTTCTGCAGCTCCGTTTGTGGCTGGATGGTATGGTGCACCAGTAAGATGAATGATTCCTCGGTTTCTGCACCGATCCTGAAATTCCTAGGAAGTAAAAGTTGCTCCATTATCTGAAACTATAGTACGAGGGTATCCGAAATGAGCAAAATCCTCCTCGAGTAATTCGGTTGTTACTTTGGTTGATATAGAGGTGGTAGGATGTATACAGGGGTACTTGGTGTATGCATCTACTAACACCAACCAATTGGTTCCCATGAAGTTAATCGCATGGTCAATGTGTACTCTGCTCCATGGCTTCTCGGGCATCATCCAAGGGTGATTTGGTAACCGATCCGGCTTGTTTTGATGCTCATTGCAGGAAGTACACTTGTGAGCAGTGTCCGTGATGTCTTGATCCATCCTGGGCCAGTAGACTGCAGTTCTTGCGAGTTGCTTCATTCTCTGCATGCCAAAATGTCCAAGATGTAAAAGTTGAAGAACTTGTCTCTGAAGAGAGAGAGGAATGACTACTCTCGTTCCATAAAGTAGACATCCGCTTTCTGCTGACAATGACATCTCCAGTTTCCTAAAATCTTGTATTGAATAGCCATCAGTCACAGTTCCAGCTTCATTGCTGTCATTTCCTTTTGGCCATCCATCCTTCAGGTATCTCATCACGGTACTAAGTACAGGATCCTTTGACGTTTCTTTCTTTAGAATCCCAGGATCTGTTGGTTTCAGTTGACTTCCAATGTTTTTGATTGTACAGACGGTATCAACATCTTCACCTTCTTCCTCCTCATCAAACTTGTCATCAGATCCGATGGGTAAGCGGCTGAGTGCCTCTGCATTTCCATGATTAGATGTTTTCCTATACTCAATGGTATAGTCATATTGATGTAGAGTAAGTGCCCATCTTGCTAGTCTGTTTGCTGCTAGTGCTGGGGTAGCTTTGTTAGGTCCAAACAGTGCTAGTAGTGGTTTGTGATCCGTTACCAAGATGAACTTCCTCCCATAGATAAATTGATGGAACTTGTTGAGTGCATATATAATTGCTAGAGCTTCTTTCTGTATTTGACTGTATCTTCCCTGAGTACTGGTCAGTGTCTTGCTAGCATGAGAGATAGGTCTTTCACTTCCATCCTTGTATCTGTGAAACAGAACAGCTCCAAGACCCACCTCCGATGCATCACAAGAAATCCCAATCTCCAGAGAAGGGTCGAAGTGCGCCAATACTGTCTCCTCACATAGCATTTCCTTTAGCTTTGAATATGATGTTTGTTGTTCCTTTTTCCAGTGCCACAATTCTCCTTTCTTCAGCAATTGTTGTAGTGGCACTGTTATTGTAGAAAGATCTGGAAGAAATTTGTGATAAAACTGTATGGATCCCAGAAATGATTTGAGTGTAGCTACATTTGTCGGTGCTGGCATTTTCTTTAATGCTTCTACTCCAGCTCCTTTCGCTATTCCTTGGTTAGATAATCGATGTCCCAAGTAATCCACAGTTTCTTGAGCAAATGAACATTTTTCCAGTCTACATCGTAGTCATTTTTCTTGAAGTCGTTGTAGAATTCCACGAAGATTCCTCAGGTGATCTTCAGCTGTGTCTCCGCTTACAAGAATATCATCAAGATAAACAGCTACTCCTGGAAGATCCTGAGTAAGTTGTTCCATAATTTGTTGGAAATATCCTGGTGCAGAGCTAATCCCAAATGGTAATCTTTTCTGCAGTAGAACTCCTGTGTGTGCTGAGAGCTAATCTCCTCCGACTTTCTGGAGCCAAAGTAATCTGATTATATGCATCTGCTAAGTCAATTTTGGTGAAGCCATGTCCTCCTCCCAATTTCCTCATCAAATCTTCTGGTAATGGAATAGGTTGTCTGTGTGTTTCCAGTTGAGGGTTGACTGTTACAGAGTAATCTCCACATACACGAAGTTTCCTTTTCGTTTGTCCTGGCAGCAGTGCTTTTCGAATAGGTACAACTGGTGTTCCATATGTATTGAACTGAACTGGTTCCCATATTCCTTTTGCAATTCCAGCATCATATGCTTGTGCTAGATCCTCTTGAATGGCAAAAGGTACCGGTCTGGCTTTGCAGAATACAGGTGTGGCCTCGTCTTTGAAGCGTATTTCCAGCTCAAAATCCTTCAGACATCCTAATTTTGGTTTAAAGAGATCAGGAAATTCTGAAGTAAGTCTTTTACATGCTGCTTGTAGATTCCTATCAAGTTTAATTTGATTGATCAGGTTGCATTTGTTTTCCATGTACTAATCCGTCAACAGATATGCCAAGTTGCCATATACCCTCCCTTCCAAGAAGGTTAAGATTAGGTACTTTGCTCACGACAAATTGTAATTGTTGCTTATGTTGACGTGAATCCTGATGTGTGTTGATAAGACAAACTCCTAGGATGTTAATCCGATCTTTGGTTGCTGATTCATAGCATACTTGTGTCGTTGTTAGTGCTGGACTGCCAATTTTCTTCCAGTTGTCCATAGATAGGAAGTTGTCTCCTGCTCCTGTGTCTACTTCCAAGGTAATGGATGACCTTGTAAATTGACATCAACTTGAAGTTGTGGATTGGTGCCGACTGTTTTGACTGCCTCGACCAACTTCAAAGTTTTAGCACCTTTCTGCTTTTTTCGGCAGACGACTTCCAGGTGTCCTGTAAGTTTACAGTAATTGCAAACCGAATTCCTGTACCTACATTCGACAGCTTTGTGGTTATCTTTCCCACATCTGTAGCAGCTCTGCTGAGTAGAATTAGTTGCAGGCTTTGGATTTGTCTTCTTCTTGTTTACTATTTGTACAGGATTTGCTGCCCCATGTACAGTTTCTTTTGCTACCTTTGCCGCTTCTTCCATCTCTATGGCGATGTCAATAGTTCTGGCAAAAGTGAGTTCTTCATCTTTAATTTTGAAGAGTGTTTTCAAAATTGCTTCATTCCCGACCGAGCAGATAAATCTAGTGCGTAAAGCTTCATCCTGCGCGTCGGTAATAGATGCAAAGTCACAAGTTGTAGCATCATGCCTGATTCTTGCTGCCAACTCTTGAATTGTTTCTCCTGGATTTCTTTTCATATTGCTCCAGTAACGATATCTTTCTCTGATGATGAAAGTTCTTGGGTTATATTGAGTCATCATGTAATCCTCAATTTCCTCCATTGTTAGCTTGTTGACTTCTTTCTTAGGAGTTTGATTGGTTAGAAAAATCTGCGGTATTCTTTCTTCAGTAATAGAATTAGCTCCTACGAATGTCCTAAAGCGTAGCAAGTAGTCTGTCCACAGCTCTACGTTGGGATCAAAAGCAGTAAAATTTGGAGTTGTTCCTCCTGCTTGAGCTTGTGTTTTCTGTGTAAGAAGTTCCATCAGCTGTTGATTTTCTCTCTTCTGTTGTTCCATCTGCTCCTTCTGCTGCTCTCTCTGCTGCTCCATCTGTTCCCTTTGAAGCGCCATCTGCTGAGTGAGTAGTTGAATAAGCTGGTCAGTAGGAGTAGACATGTTGATTGAACAATAACTCTTGTTAAACTATGTCCACTGCTCAAAACAATTTCTTTTAAGCAGTGTAATATATCAAGAAGTAAACAGATGTCAAGTGATGATGCAGAAGTAAAGAAATTTCCAGCTGAATAATCCCATCCTTGTCGCCAATTGTTGTGTTCTCATAGAATGTGTATTTTCTAACCTGAGTTTACAATACAATGAAATGCTCAAAGATATCCCACTCATATATATGCAGAGAGCTGGTATAGCAAAAGTATAATCCATAGCTATAATAAATTACAATAAGCAATATGTAGCATTTCCATAAAGCCTAGCCATGGGATAATATGTTAATAGCACATAACAAATAATGTATACATGTGTAGTAATTGTCATGTCCTAACAGTTTTTATAAACTGAAATAAATCATGCAGTCGGTTTTGGTCTGGTTTCCACAAAATACCACTAATCTCGAGTATTCTACCATTTACTAGAAGAGACCTTGCTGGGATTCTCATAAACAACTGTGATCATTTATCACCAGACCAGTTGACAAACAGAGACCCTATGGCTCCAACGAACTACACAGAGTGTTAGCTTGGTAATTAGCTTTATTCATTATTACCAAGTTTGCTGGTGGCAGTCCTCTAGAGTGGTAGGAAGTCCATGAAAACATTACAATGAATTCCAGCCTTTACATAGGCAAGCTGGCGGGATGTTGCTTGTATAAGCATATAAGAATACAGTATCAGGAAAATATTCAGCTAATATAAAATATACATAGCTAACAAACACTCACAGAAGAAAGTGAAACACAAAACCCAAATTGAAAGATATCTCCGTACCAGAGATATATCATGAAAATGCAATTATTTGTGTATTGGTTTTCAACTAAGTTGAAATACTAAGCTGAATGATGATGTTGATTGCCGTTTGGTAACTTATTGATAGTTTTGTTTTTCTTGTTACATTCAGAGCTTTGGAAATGAGATTGCAAGTAAATAAAAGTAAATATTGCTATAATCATGCATTTTAAAACAGTAGTAATGTAGGAACACATCTCTGACATGGTGTCTAAGGACAACAAGGTTCTCCTGGTTCCAAGTGTCTTTTTGTTGGCCCCAGTTACCATGAAAATGTGAGAGTTACCTTTTTTGTGTGCACCAGGTGTTGTAATTTAATTTTCTAATATTTTTGTTCAAATTAAGTATTTATTTTCATGGGTTGTCTACATTATGATTTGTATGCTGATTTAAATCATGGGGTTTGAGTAGTTTATAAGCATCATATGAGAACCCGAAGTGGTACTTTTTTGTGCACCAGATTTTAATGTTATTAATTTAGTTGGTAATTGTATGATTAACTGAGTATTTTTTGTGCAGGGGTTTAATTTTATTAGGATTCGTATGATAATTTAAATTGGGGATTTGAGTATTGTATAAAAATCGAGTCTGGTATTTTCGTATAACTTTATTATGTATGAAAAAAAAGGTCTTAGATATGCATTAATTAGTTCTACCATTATTTCGAAAGAACGTACAGAAATATCTACCTCACAATTTAATTGTAAATATCTCCTGACCTGAGGTTAGATTATCCACCAAAAAAATTTAGTCAACCTCTTTTGCATCAATTCTTGAACAACTATTTTATCCCAAGCAGTCTTTTTAATTGTTTTAAATAGTTATTATTACCTAAAATATTTATCATCCGTAGAATAGATTCAAGCTTTTTATTACTCTATATCTCTATAAACAGTTTTATCGCATTGGCTTTCAAACACATGCTACGATTGTCTTGTTTTATAGAAACTTATCCGTGCAGTTCGCCCATGTTCAACATATGTTGTGTAGCACAGAAGATAATTGCTTGAAATGTAACTAGGCATATTGATTCCTTTGCAACAACCATGTCATCTTTTAGGTAATTATGATATATCTCTGGTGGAAATCTTTTGACATGTAATGTCTTTGTCTTTGCTGACATGTTGATTTTAAATGAAAAGAAAAAATATAAGTAAAGAGTAATAAAGAGTAATAAATATTGAAGTAAAATAATGATAATAATCAAAAAGAGGTGTTAAGTGCTGAGAGTCTTTCCAGTAGTTGTAGTAGATGCTGTAGTAGATGTTGCTTCTTCAGACGATGATGATGAAGCGATTGATTTTTGTGTAAAAACAGTGCTTCTTATATAGTCAAAGTTGCACCAACTGACCCAAGTAGAAATCCTAGTTGTCTGTCAAAAGGTTGTTTACTTAGCGTAAAAATCCCTTTATAATGTAGAAGGGTTTTTCCCTCGAAAAAAAGTTTTTCTTTGTGCGAAAATCCTTATATATTATAAAGGGATTTTTGAGCGGAAACATGTTTTGTTAGTGCGAAGGACGTTGTTTTTTTTACTCGAAAACCCATTTGTAATATACAACAGTTTTCGTGCAAAGAAACAATTTTTCTTCGCCCAAAAATACTTTATATATTATAAAGCGATTTATGCAAAAAAGGTTTTTTTGCGCAAAGAATGGTGTTTTTTTTGAGTGAAGAATGTGGTTTTTTTCACTTGAAGAATGTTGATGTGCAAAAAATCTCTTTCACAATATATAAGGATTTTTGAGCAGAGAAATTAATTTTTGCGCTAAAAACTTTTATGAATTATAAAAAGAGTTGAGCGCAAAAAAAAATCAATTTTTCTTGGCACGAAGAATGTTGTTTTTTTTTAAGTGAAGAATGTTGTTTTTCTCGCGCAAAGATTGTTGTTTTTTTTTTCTTCTGAAAATCTCTTTATCATATATGTAATTTTTTGGCGTGAAAAAAGATTTTCTTCGCTCAAAAATTGTTTCATATCGGATTGGGATTTTTGAGCGATTGAGCGTTGGTGCAACTTCACCTAGATAAGAGCCACTGTTTTTACACAGAAAACATCCACTTCACATGACTGAAGGAACAACATCTACTACAACTACTAGCAGAACTCTTTGTGTTAAAGTAAGGAATAATAAATAAATAATTAACACTAGTTGAAGTACTTGACTGGCTGCCCTGTGGAGTGACTATCTTTGAATTAATTATAATTAATTTATAATAAACAACTCAGACTTTTTTATTTTCTATATTTTTAGAATTAATATTCAAGATGCTGAAAATCAATTGATGTTTGAAAAGTCAGAGACCCAGGAGTTATTTCTCCGCCATCATTTTCAATTTGCAAAAAAAAATAATGCGAATCCCCACCAAACAAAACTTTATGATCTGAAGTCATGAAAATTTGTGCTGTCGGTTTGGAGGAGCAAAGACAAGATGATGAGACCATAGATAATGTAAAAACTCTGAAACGCAAAAGAATAATTGTATTCAATCTTGAAGATGACATAATTCTCCGTCACACCAAGATTATTTTTCAGGACATCAGCATCGACAACCTGAGTGCCCTCACTCACAGGAGTATCTCTCTGCTAAATATTGTGATCGCACATCGACAAAATAACATTGAAAAAACCGCACCACTTCGAGATCTACCGATCCTAACAGTTATGTAGGTGTTCACCATTGAATCCCGTGATTAATCGATGTGCACCATCATCTACAATGATCGATAGAATAAGAAAAAAATTCGAATGGGAAGTGATGTTTCAAGTGATGTAGGATCGCTTGTTAATAAAGCTAAGCAATCATCTGCAGCAATTCTGATCGGAGAGGGAAACACTGGAGAAACAATATTCCGCACTGCTGATGGATACGGTAGCTGTCTAAAATAAAAGGATGCGTTCGACGTGTTGACAGGCAAAAGTAAGAGGCAGATTACAGCTTACTTCAACGTAGCTCACCTGCATGATTTTCCACCAAATACTGTTATAAGCTATGAAAACCCGAAAATGATAAGAAGACCTGACAGTTGAAAGAACGAGACTGCTGATAATTTGTGGCTCAGTACAGATGCTTGATAAATTGGGAGTTGCTGATTGGAAATATGTACATAACCTCTCAAATAGCTCTGACAGTTGTATCAGAAGAATATAGAGTTATTCTATACAGATGAATGAGCCAAATGCAGACAACACAAATTTTTACAATGTTAACCTACTCACACCTCTTCAAGCGTTCATTCAAACCTCTGATCAGCTAGATGCTATGGATCATTGTGATTTTTTTCACTTACTTTGATGATGTCGAAAAAAACAATGTTCAAGACAACTGCTCAACAACCTGATCACCAAATCAAGGGAGGCTCTTCACTATCTCCGATGGTAAGATTTACTCATTTAACCACAAAGCCAAAGTGAATTTTTGAGCCAAGGCCTACATCAATGTACGCTAGTCTCATTGGATGCCATGTCTTTTATATCTAACTAATGAAATACTGAGAAAAATAGAGAGAGACTCTTATTTGCGCCTTGTAAAAAATAAACTCAACATTAACTTTGACTGTTACCTGTTAGTTTCATAGGTTTCATAGGAATCGAGACCAATACTACACTAATTTGTATTTTATTTGTTATATCAGGTAAAATTTCAGTACAATAATTTACTTTAGCAATTTACTTAGCAGACTGGTTCCTTGTACGTTTACTTCATCTATGCTTTCTAGTGTATTGTCCGGTGCAAATTCATAGCTATGATGAGTCTGTAGGATACATCATTGTATTGAGTGATCTCTCATCTCATTGACGCCTATGTCTTGCAGGCTGCTCACAACTTCATCCACACTCCATCCTCTGCATCTCAGTAAACAGAAATATAAGCAGTAATCACGGCATCTGGTTGACACAAAATTTTTGCACTTGCGTCTCATTACTCTGTAGCGAATCATTTCCTCTCTGTCTCCTCAGCATCTTGTTTAAACCTGGGCAAAAGGTTACGAGTCGTCCAAATGAATAAAAAAAATCCGCATCAAAATCATCAGCCTACATTGTCAACCAAAGCTCCGCTGGTTGATGGGAATAAGGAGTGTTGAATACGAAGCATCCCGTTGGAAAACTCCAATGTTTTTCCACCTCTGATTAACGCCTTCCTCTTCTTTTTGTCCACTCTGCTGTGTTGAGCAGCGTCTTTACTGGTCAAATCATTGTACACCCAACCCTCCAAACCCTGGTATTTCTTGGCAGAGGGGTAGTTTCAAGTAGTTCTGAAAAGTAGGAGTGCAAACTATAATTACTGGCTTATTCGAGAGCATTACCTTCTAGAGACATTATCATCTCGTTGAACAATTCACGGAGTAAATCTCCCATCCACGCAGGTGCGTGTCATTGCTGCCCTCAATATCATATCTATCGTCTTGGACAACTGTGGATTGAACTCGCAAAAAAGAATTGCAAGGATCCGTGTGATGCTCATTAGTCCCTGCCAAAGTCTACTCGATCCAGCTGTAAGGATCCAACCTATCGAGTCTGATGACGACGTATTCAGATCTCTCAACCATAATGCTTGTGGACTCTGTCGCAAACACATCTAGCTCAGGGTTTACGTTGTAGGGAGAACTTTCCAACTTGTTATCTGTTGTTTCATTTAGACTACCCATATTTTTCCCGAGCGGTGATTGCTCGAAGCAATGACACTTAATGATGTCAAAATTCACCCTCCATCCGCTTAAAAGTTTGGAATGACTGCGTTTGCCTCAACCTTTCCTCTTCCCTTCTACTCTTGACTCAATTCGGACACATTGCGCCGAGCATATCCCATCCAAGATCACTGAGCTTCTCCAACCCTCTCTTCTTGGCAGATGATGCAAAACTACGACCATCGATGTTACGTTTCTGCAGGCAGATAGCGCTCTCTAACCCATGCTTATCGCTCCTCTCTTCAGCAGTGGTGTTGCCGATTTTAAGGTATTTGAGAAAATACTATCGAGTTCATTCCCCCTCATACCGGGTATCACACGCTGTCCACTATACACTCCAACTTCATTCCCAGCTTGCTTGTTTTAGTACTCTTAGAAAACTTATTTCAAGTCTTAGGAGGTGTATCGTACCGAACCCACTGTGTCATTTTTTTATCTAAAGTGAACAGTCAGCACGACCTTTCCACCATCAAATAGTATTCACTCACTGTCTTTGCTCATTATAATCACTTGGATAAGATCACTATTCATTGAATTGCATTGATGTAGTGTGGGTTTCTGAACTCTTGGTACCTGACGGTATTAAATTTTGCTAGTACTACTCTTAGAAAAAGCACATTTGTATCACCTACCATTCTATTTTTGGCAGTTTTGGAATATGCATATAAAGAAGTTAGTCCCAAATTTATATCGAGTGATGTGATATTGTTGTATTCACCATGAGATACATAGTTTTTCCACTAGGTTTGAATCCAAAGACGTAGGCCAAATCTTTGGAAAAACTCAGTTTAGTATCGAGATCGCTGTTAGTTAGTAAACTCGTATTGACTACTTTTTCGAAGATGATGGCAAATGTTTTTCCAATCTTATTTCATGCATCTCTTTCGTAAAATCTCCTCCAACTCTTCCACACTATCATATCTCCCGTTTCTGATTAGGATTAATGACTTTTCGCTTTTGCTGGAAACACTCGTTTTTCCAGATATATTTTACCCTCGGTCACATTTTTTCAATTATTAGAGTACAATATCTCTAGCTCCGATGATATCAGGATGTTTATACAGTCTCACTGTAAATTCAGAGTTTGTGCTGTCGGGAAACTCCCCAGCATTAGAGTTTGAGGGTTAAGTTATCAGCACTGACATTTTACCTTCGTATGATGGAGACAGTGAACTTTCGTTCCTAATAAGCTATTTATACACTCACTCATTGAAGTTTTCTCCAAAGCCCAAAGACTTGACCAGTATCTGTCTCTGACCTTTCCTTGTTCTTCTTTCCAATATCTTTTCAATTCTGAAAATTGTACGTTTTTTTACCTTTTGCAACTCCTTTTCGTAAAAGGTCCCCTCTATCATCTCTTCAGCCAAATCAGGTTCTTTATGGCTCAGTACATAGGTGATTATAAAGACTTTGATGGTTCAATTTGGGGTGTATACACTCTCAAATGCCCTTCTTGCCTTGCTAATCCTCACATAATCTCCAGCTTTCAGCTTTGGTTTTTTAGCCAAACTGTGCACACCACCTTAGTACACTCAATTCCATACGAGTTCCTAGTTTTGAAAATTTACGTTGTTCGGTCTCATACCTATAGTAGTGTGAGGAGTGTAACTGTTGTACGCACTAACCATCTGGGGTAAAACATTGATGTATCTGTCATCATCTTTGTACGTCTGAAATCTGTAAATATTTTCTTTTAACGTCCTGTTGACACATTCCACCATCGAAGCCTTCATTGTCTCATCTTTGGTTGTAAAGTGCTTGATCTTTTTTTCAGCCAGCATGGCTATTGTTATAATGATTGTCAAACTCTTCACCTTTATCCAATTGTAAAACCTTGTAATTTTCTCCATCCAGTATCTTTCTCAACCCTCTGGCTACAATGTGACCGGCTTTGGAGATGAGTGGAACAGCCCCACTTTTTTTAGATAGAGAATCAACAGCTGTCAATAAAAATGCTGTGTTGTCATTTTCTTCCTTTTGAGAATGCATATCCATCAAATCTACTTGAAGCTGCTTTCTTATTCCAGCTACAATCAAGGGACGCTGCTTAAATTTGGCAATCAATTTTTGTGCAATGTGTAGGCATTCTCTCCACTCAGCCATTCACAACTTATTTTTTGCAGAGACGCATGCAACATGGGATTAAAATACAACTCTTTTACCTTGTCAATATCCACTGTTCATTTTCCAGTTCCCGGAACAACCAAAGATCTCCCCGTACATGTTTTTTATGGTGATTTCCTGACCATTGTGAGTCCTTGATCTACTGGCAGACTTTTAAACTTGCTGTAGTCTGCGTTTCCCAATTTATTTATGCTTGTATTGGTTAGAACATCTCGCATCAAAGTCTTGGAAGCCTTAGGATTCAACCACCTGTCTCAGATTTTGAGTAAAATCCTATGTGAATCTTACTACTGTTTTTATTCGACTGCTCCAACATTCTGATGCCAATTGCTTGATCACCGTTTGTCACTGTTATACTAGATATTTTTTTCCTCAAAATCTTCTAAACGCTCCTTCTCACCCTCGTCATCAACTTCTCCGTCATCAACATTCTCTAAGTCGAACATAAATAAGTCATCGGTATGAATCATTTTTTTTCTTATTGGACATTTTTCCGTAGCATCTAACACAGAGGTAGAGAGAGTAAGTTCAATTGGTAAAAGGTTGTCAAGCTTGTCATCAATATTCATACTATTAGCCAAGGGAGATTTAGGTTGTGACTTTGGTTTCTTGGTGGGAGACCAGTTGTCCATTTGTTGATGGTTGTTGTTAAGCTTTCTGAGGTCACTCAAATACCTACGCATGTTTTGAACATTTTCGTACTCGGACTAATCGGGTTCACGCTCTGCTTCAAGCAGAGAATTTAGCTTTCCCTTCATATTTCTCACCGCCATATCTTGCATAGGATTATAATGCAAAGGAGGTTTGTTTTTATTTTCCTCTGTCACTCTTTCATTTCCAGCTTTTTTCATTAGTCTACTGTACTCATTTTCAAACACTAAAAAGTAACGCCTAGAAAATGTTAAAGGCTGGAGACTCATAGCTTTAGTTTCATTGATAAGAAAACAAGTATAATAGAAGATATTATAGCATCCAAAAGACTACCTCTACCTCTACATCGTCGAAGACTTTTTGATAGGCTCCATAACAGTAATTTTTATCTACCACTGGAGGATAAGCTATAGTCTGACTAGCGTCAATCATTCGTAAAATTGCTTGCCTCTTCCCTGAATCAGCCGGACCCGAAATCATTGCCGTGAAAGGCGATCGCATCTACGCATAAAATCTTTCAGCATTACCACCCACAATGATATAGATGTTGGTCGTCCACCAACAGTTTCATTTATGATCTGATTGGGAGAGGTTCTCGACTTTTGCATTTATTTTACAGCGCTTCCATACACTAAACTCAATAACGCCTCCAAAAGTCGAAAACCTATGACAAATACTAATATCGTCATAACTTTCAGTATTTTTTGTTTCAGACCTGGTAAAACATCTACAATTTCACTCATAGTACCATCAATAATAGCATTTTCATTCATCACTCTCCTCTCCACACCTTCCTCCGTAGACATCTTACCTATCAAAGGCAATACAACAATACAACACTTCATTTTTATACAATACTCAAACCCTCCAATCTAAATCATCGTACAAGCCCTAATATAAACAACTCCTGCACAATAAATACTCAGTTAATCATACAATTACTAACAAAAACTAATAACAAGAAAAACTGGTGTTCAAAAAAGTACTCTTTCCGGTTCCCATGTTAACTGGTGCAAACAAAAAGACACTTGAAACCAGCAAAACCTCCATGCCAGAGATCTGCTCCTGCATTACTAAAAAATAATGAAGAAGTGCATGAGCCAGGAAAAAACAATTTAACAAGTGATAAAAAAGTCAAGTGTTGACTGGGGAAAACATTGAGACAGAACTATTACTTGATCCTCAAAAAATCTTCACAGTTTTTGCCAGAGATCTGCTCCTGCATTATTAAATAATTCAGGAGAGGAAAAAGTTTGTGTGCCAAAGGTGGGAAAATATATAGAATAAATGACAAGAGCAACAATAGCGCAGCTGTCTTCATTCATCTACACTAATAAGCCAAACAATAAATACTGTTGTCGAGTGAACATCTCGGTTCGCGCCTCAATAAAAACCCAGGTGGCTCGAACTGCTCATATCTCACTACTTATGTACATGAACGAATACAAAGATCACATTGAACTCTAGGATCTGTATAGGCATTTACAAATACATAATCAGGAATAATTTAACCAATACACTATACTATATAAATCGCTAACCAATCATGTAATGCAGTAAGTTAAAATATTTAAGGCGCCAAGTGGCTAAGAGGCGTAGTCTTTGTCTCGCTCGCTCCTATTAGTCCTAGGGCTATAGAAAGCCTGGGGTTGATCGTTTTGCTTGTGAAACTATGGGTATTTTTGGCTTCAGGGCTGGTGAAGGTTCTCCAACTGTTTTAGGTTTTTCTGCTAAGGCAGCCATCTTGTTCCGGCTGAGTAAAGTGCCTACATGCGAAGCAGGAGCCAATCCTGGCACAACAGGAGTCAATACCCGTCCTGCAGGTTGCGCTAATGGCACAGGCGGTTGGGCCACTGGCTGAGCACTCTGCTTCAGGGCTAGGGTAGCACTTCGGCCACTCTAACGACTACATGGTTGGTATTTCTAAGTTAAGTGCATGGCTTTTTTGAGTATCGTGCACCAAAAAATATCACAATGTTTTTGTTGGAGTTTATAAAAAAACTTCAAAAGAGTTAGTAGTAATATATGAGCAGATCTCCCTACCAAGTGTTTTTTTGTGGATTAGATTTTGGAGTTTAGACAATGGGTTACGACGTTGGGTGAATTCGCCGAGTTTATATTGTATTTTACTTGAGGGGTATTTGAGTGGCATTTGAGTGGCATTTAAGTGGCATTTGAGTTTTGATTAGTTTTTTACTTAATTTGAACTTATATGGCATATAGATTTTGAATGTATGGCATTCAAGTTTTGATAACTTTTTTACATAACTCGAACTCATATGGTATCTTGAGAGAGAGGGGTGAGGAGAGAGGAGAGAGGAGAGATGGGAGATGAGAGAGGAGAGAGAGAGAGGAGAGAGATTTTTTAGTTTTCTATACATTCATGTATATATGGTTAGTTATGTACATATTTATGGCTATATTTATATCTACATAGAGAGAGGAGATATATCTACATTGAACAAATATATTGTTCAAAAATGAAAACTATATGATTATATACCTGATTACATAATAAGTAGGGAAAATCTTCTGGAGAGAGGGGAGAGGAGAGATGAGAGAGGAGAGAAGAGAGAGGAGAGAGAGGAGAGATTTTTTTTAGTTTTTTATACATTTATGTATATATGGATAATTATGTACATATTTATGGATATATTTACATTTACATTGAATAATATACATTTATTACATATTAAGTATATTAAATGCTATAAAATATGTTGGAAAATTACCAAATTAGATCTCTAGATGGTTAAAATCTACAGTATTTGGGAAATAACTGCAAGAGAGGAGAGAGGAGTATTTGGTAGAGGAGAGAGTATGTTGAGAGAGAGGAGAGATAAAAAGAAGAGAGAGGAGGGAGGAGATATATCTACATTGAATAAATACAGTGATTAAAAATGAAACAATATGTGAATATATACATTTATTGTGTAATAAGTAGGGAAAATCTCATACAATATAGCTAGAGTCAGTAAATATTAAATAATACAAACTTAGGAAGGAAGACTTCTGTTCTATGCACTTTTGATTCCATAATGAACTAAAATAAAAAGTTATGTATTAGTATAGAATGGTTAAACAGAAATTTAAAACAACTACAAACTCTTACTAAATAGTACTTTTTTATTAATTATTACCTTAACAAAAATTTAAAATAATTACATGAAATTGAATTATAGCTTTAGTTACATTGGATAGTTTACATTATATAGAAAAGGGAAATAGCTCACCAAGTCACATTGTCCAACTTGTTTTTTGAATTAGAGACTATCCATCGCTAAAACACTCATCATTTTTTTTTCAGCAACATAACCTGTCTCAAAATCATCAAAGTCTCCACGTAGAAAATCTTCAAGTTCATCATCATCATCAATTTCTAATATTGTTTTGTTGTGCTTTGCTTGATCACAATATTGTTTCCAATACATTCGACCGAGACAGTATGGAGAGCAAAATGAAAGATCGTATTCTGTCTTAAATTTTCCGTGGGTTGTTTTTCCTCTGTAGATCATCACACCTTGAGTATATTTGTTAGCTTCTGAAGCATATTTGTCTGGTATGGCAAGCGTCTTCAACAGCGTTTCTCCACATTGTTCAATGCTATAACGGATACAAATTACATTCGACTGCCCTCCTTTAAATCGATGAGGAACGAATCTATCAACAACATCTTGGTAAGGAAAAATAGCGCCGGGTTGAAAACTATTGAGGGTGTTGATGTTCAAGAAGCGTTTGAGCTGACCTTTAGTCAATGTACTCAAATATAATGATTCCTCTTCAGCTTTCTTTTTGCTTAGAGGATGACTGGTAACACGTCTGACATCATACCAAAGAACGCTTTTATTTTTTGGTTTTCCCTTTCTACCCAAATATACAACGTTAAACGGAGGGGGGTAATTATCACAGTTGAAGTTTTTAGCTATTTCAACTGGACAGAGGAGTATTTTGGGTTCGAGTTCATTTATATCTGAAGGATCATGGTAGTGTACTTGAGAATATCTACACTTCTCCTTACTTGATGGATGTATCACATCAGTCACTCGCATAATGCTTGGGATAGGAAGATCTTCAAATGTTTTGCAAATCGGAACTTTTGGTGAGTCAATCACTTGAGAACCTTTAGACTTTTCTAATTCCCTAGCTCTCCTTTCGTTGAGACATTCAACTGTTAAATGAGTTATAGCTGCACTCTCCATTGTTTGCTTATCAACGGAAGTAGTTTGTTTTCTCACTATTTGTTTTCGTTTCCTTACTATTCGCTTTTTTGGAGCAGTTTTCCTTCTCTTAGGAGTTGTTTTGCCGTTTTTCATTTTATTTTCTGTTGGATATGGATCTGTGCTAAGGAGCTCTTCAGAAAGAGCATCCATAACATTCTAAAAATAAAAGGGTAATATTTGCATGAGTGGCTAAGAGTGTATTTATTACTTAGAGTGTCTTATATATATATATATATATATATGTATTTATGCCAAAAGCAGTTAAGATCATAGAGTTATGGTAGATTGAGAATGTGCTTATTAAACTATTGGGATGTGGAGACAGACAACAAAGGATGCATTCAAATATATATATATATGTATTTACTTGATATCATACCGCTTTTAACATCTCAATTGGTAAGAAATAAAATATAATAGTTTGAACAAAATATTGTAAAATAATAAAAAACAACTAAAAATTTTTCATAAATATGTATGAAACGCTTCTAACATTAGTTCTAAAATACCTACAGAAGAGGATAGAGCTTTATCTATTTGGACATAATTATAAATATGCTTTCTGAATTTATAAAAAGTTTTTTTGTTCCACGTCATGTTGTATAATTTTTTGAAAACTATTTGATTCCAAGCACTTCTTTCAATTTCTTTTATAAAATTATTAATATTAACGACTTCCACCATTGACAAAACGATTTCGAAACCGTTTTTTATAATGTCATCAAAACGTTCTGTAGATATATCACGTTTCTTACAACACATCCCCATACTCATCATGTGTTGAGTTATACAGAATATTATAACTTGAAATGTCAAACGTTCTACAGCTTTTTCTTCAACAATATCATTATTTATCACATAGTTATGATACATTTCTGGAAGGAAGTCCTTTAAGTAGATTGGATTTGTTGTTGCATTGTTCTAAAATACAAGCGATAATTAGATAACTAAAATAATTAAAGGTGTTCAACAGGTGTTAAATAGTATTTTTTATTAATTCTTACCTTTTCATCAGGCTGAGATTCCGACTTTAGATACAATGGTTGACTTTCTACGACTTGAGTATTCATTCTGAAAAAACAAAAAAAATTGATTCAATTCTTTATAACCAATTTAAAGATAGATATGTCATAAAGCCTTCGGATAGTTGTGTTAGCTAGCAGAAATATTTGAATTTAAGTTTTACCTTTATGAAGAGAGAACTCTTAGTAGTTGCAATGGAAGATGTAGTAGATAGATGTTGCTCCTTTGCTCACTGTTGTTGAACTGGATGCTTTCTGTCTGAAACCGTTGTCTCTTATATAGGTGAATGTGTGAAAATAAATCTTTTATTCCCGCGAAAGCATTGATTTGTATTCGCGTGAAAATAAATTGTTTATTCCCGCGAAAGCAACAGTTTCCATTCGCGTGAAAATTAAATGTTTATTCCCGCGAAAGCATTGGTTTGTATTCGCGTGAAAATAAAGTATTCATTCCCGCGAAAGCAACAGTTTCCATCCGCGTGAAAATAAAATGTTTATTCCCGCGAAAGCATTGGTTTGTATTCGCGTGAAAATAAATTATTCATTCCCGCGAAAACATTGGTTTCTATTCGCGTGAAAATAAAATGTTTATTCCCGCGAAAGCAACGGTTTCCATTCGCGTGAAAATAAATTATTTATTCCCGCGAAAACATTGGTTTGTATTCGCGTGAAAATAAAATAGTTATTCCCGCGAAAGCAACGGTTTGTATTCGCGTGAAAATAAAGTATTCATTCCCGCGAAAGCAACAGTTTCCATTCGCGTGAAAATAAAATGTTTATTCCCGCGAAAGCATTGGTTTGTATTCGCGTGAAAATAAAGTATTCATTCCCGCGAAAGCAACAGTTTCCATTCGCGTGAAAATTAAATTTTTATTCCCGCGAAAGCATTGGTTTGTATTCGTGTGAAAATAAAGTGTTCATTCCCGCGAAAGCAACAGTTTCCATTCGCGTGAAAATTAAATGTTTATTCCCGCGAAAGCATTGGTTTGTATTCGTATGAAAATATATTATTCATTCCCGCGAAAGCAACAGTTTCCATTCGCGTGAAAATTAAATGTTCATTCCCGCGAAAGCATTGGTTTGTATTCGCGTGAAAATAAAATGTTTATTCCCGCGAAAGCATTGGTTTGTTTTCGCGTGAAAATAAAGTATTCATTCCCGCGAAAGCAACAGTTTCCATTCGCGTGAAAATAAAATGTTTATTCCCGCGAAAGCATTGGTTTGTATTCGCGTGAAAATAAAGTATTCATTCCCGCGAAAGCAACAGTTTCCATTCGCGTGAAAATAAAATGTTTATTCCCGCGAAAGCATTGATTTGTATTCGCGTGAAAATAAAGTATTCATTCCCGCGAAAGCAACAGTTTCCATTCGCGTGAAAATAAAATGTTTATTCCCGCGAAAGCATTGGTTTGTATTCGCGTGAAAATAAAGTATTCATTCCCGCGAAAGCAACAGTTTCCATTCGCGTGAAAATAAAATGTTTATTCCCGCGAAAGCATTGGTTTGTATTCGCGTGAAAATAAAGTATTCATTCCCGCGAAAGCAACAGTTTCCATTCGCGTGAAAATAAAATGTTTATTCCCGCGAAAGCATTGGTTTGTATTCGCGTGAAAATAAAGTATTCATTCCCGCGAAAGCAACAGTTTCCATTTGCGTGAAAATTAAATGTTTATTCCCGCGAAAGCATTGGTTTGTATTCGCGTGAAAAGAAATTATTTATTCCCGCGAAAGCATTGGTATTCTTCCGTAAAAACAATGTTTCATTAATTTAACCTTATGATAAATGGCATGATTTCAGCTATATAAGAAGCAGTGTTTTTACACAGAAAGCAGTCACTTCGACCTTAGCAACTGAAGGAGCAAGATCTACTACAACATCATCTACTACAACTGCTAGAAGGACTTTTCTGTTTGGAGGTAAGTCAACTTGATTGAGTATAAATTTAATTTTTATCGATTTAGATACTAACAGCGGTATGATATTGAGTAAATATATATATATATATGTATATATATCTTCAAATTGTTTTGAAAAAGAAATCATAACATGGATTTTTACTTTATCTTTTAGAATGTCGACACAAGTCAATACAAAACAACTGAAGAATAAAGAACCAAAACCTTCACAAGATAAGAAGGTGATTGATGACAATGTACTTCTTCAACGCACTATGATTCCCTTTCAAAGCGCCAGTCTGAATACTCTGGCAACTCTCATCATCAAAAGCGCCTCTCTGTTAAGTACTCTATCTCCAGTTTCCAGAAGAAACATTGAAAACATAGTCAAAGTTGAAGATTTACCAATACCTACAGTTATGCAGGTGTTAACCGTTGAGCTCCATGATGAAACGAACTGCACCATCATATACAACTATAAAAAAGATGGAAAGGTAGTTAGAGTGAAGAGCACTATTCCATTAGCAGCAGGATTACTTGTCAATGAAGCTTCTCAAATAAGACCACTGGTTTTGATCTACATGGGTGTTGAAAAGACTGGAAAAGCAATTTTTCGTGCTGCTACAGAAACAGGAACTACTTTGAGGTGTAAGAATGTGTTTGATGTATTACCAGAAAAAAGTATGCGACAAATCAATGCTTATTTCGAGGTAGCTAATCTTCAGGATTTCCCAACAGATAGTGTCATATGTTTCCAAAACCCTGAAGTTATAACAAAGTCTGACAGGCGATGGAATGGAAATGAAAAGACTCTTCTAGTTCAATACAGAAGTGTTGTAGATGAAGAATTACTGATCGGAGATATGCGCATTCCTCATCAAATAGCTTCTGCTGTGACATCGGAGAGATTTGGAGTGATTTTGTTCAAGGGTCTGAGTCGAAACGCAGACAATTCAATTTTCTACAACATCAGTGTACTCGCAGCTCATCAAGCCTTCGTCCAAGCCTCGGAACTGGCTGATAATCCAAAATCTGAGGATTTTCTCAACCACTTCGATGATGCTGAAAAAGAAAACTGTGGAGAACAAACTCTCGAGAAGCTAATCTATAACTCAAGGGATTCATATCACTATAGGTAAGTTTTATTAATTTTTACCATAATTTTAAAAAGTTGATTTGTGAAAATTTTGTGTATTCTTACAATGAAAAACCCCTTAAAATGATAAATTTGTGAACATTTTTGTAAAACATTTTTAAGTTATATATATATATATTTCGAATTAAAAAAGGATTTTGTTGTGTCATCAGTGTATTTTTTACATAAAAGTTGGAAAAATAACAAAAGGTGATAATTATTTTACAAGAATGTTCAATTTTTCACATAAATGATCAACTCATAACCTTTTTTTGTGAAACATTTTTAAATTATATATATTTCGGATTAAAAAAAAGGACTTTTTTGTGTAATCAGTGTATTTTTTTACATAAAAGTTTAAAAAATAACAAAAGGTTATAATTATTTTACAAAAATGTTTAGTTTTTCACATAAATGATCAATTCATAAACATTTTTTGTAAAACATTTTTAAATTATATCTATTTCGGATTAAAAAAAGGACTTTTTTGTGCAATCAGTGTATTTTTTTTACATAAAAGTTTAAAAAATAACAAAAGGTTATAATTATTTTACAAAAATGTTTAGTTTTTCACATAAATGATCAATTCATAAACATTTTTTGTAAAACATTTTTAAATTATATCTATTTCGGATTAAAAAAAGGACTTTTTTGTGCAATCAGTGTATTTTTTTACATAAAAGTTTAAAAAATAACAAAAGGTTATAATTATTTTACAAAAATGTTTAGTTTTTCACATAAATGATCAATTCATATACATTTTTTGTAAAACATTTTTAAATTATATATATTTCGGATTAAAAAAAGGACTTTTTTGTGTAATCAGTGTATTTTTTTACATAAAAGTTTAAAAACGTTTTATCACATAAATGGCTTAATCATGAGTGTTTGTTGTAAAAAATTTTTAAAATTATATATATGTATATATATTTATATTTATACATTCCGAATCCAAATGAAAAAAAGGACTTTTTCGTGTGTAATCAGTGTATTTCTTTTACATAGAAGTTGAAAAAATAACAAAAGTTTATATTTATTTTACATTAATTTTAATCATACTATACTAATACATCATTTTTTATTTTAGTCCATTATATCGTAAAAAGAAAACAGAGTAAAGAACTTTCCCTAAGAAATATTGAGCTGAATGATGTAACTCAGTGAGTTATTTTCCTGTTATATATAATGTAAACTATCTAATGTAGCTAAGAGTACAATTTAAATTCGGTAAAATTTATTTATATAATGAATAACTTTTGTATTTTAGTCAATTATTGGATCACAGAGAATACGGAATACAAGAATTCCTCCCTGGGTCTAATAATATACCAGAAGAATATCGAGAAGGATATTGTTCAAGAAAAGCGCTTTGTAACCATTGATATCGTAAGCTATAGTAGTTTGTATTACAGAAAATTTACTATAAAACAGTTTTATGAATGTAAAAACTAGATATGGTATTTTCTATTACAATTATTTACTTGTAAATCTTATTCATCTAGAGAGGTATTTTGGTGATTTTTTGACTGTTTTTTAAAAAAGTTAAAAGTACAAAAAAATTGAAAAAATATCGAAAAACTATATATTTCAATGATTATTTTTTACTTGTAAATTTTATTCATCTAGAGAGGCAATTTGGTGATTTTTGACAGTTTTTAAAAAAGTTAAAAGTACAAAAAAATTAAAAAATATCGAAAACTATATATTTCAATGATTATTTTGTAAAAATTTCAAAAAAATGTAATAAAGCTCTGTTTTGAAACATAAAAAATTTAAAAGGATTGTGTAGGATAAAATTCTCACTCAAAAAATTATTGAAAAATTGAATGAAATAAAAGAATATTTTCCCAAATACCAAAGTTTTGTAAATATAAAGTGAAAATCTCTATATGCATATATTGTTTTAAAATAATATCGAGGTGATTTTTTGACAGTTTTTAAAAAAGTTAAAAAGTACAAAAAAATCAAAAAATATCGAAAACTATATATTTCAATGATTATTTTTTAAAAAGTTCAAAAAATGTAATAAAGCTCTGTTTTGAAACATAAAAAAATTTAAAAGGATTGTGTAGGATAAAATTCTCACTCAAAAAATTATTGAAAATTGAATGAAATAAAAAAATATTTTTCCAAATACCAAAGTTTTGTAAATATAAAGTGAAAAACTCTATATATATATACATTGTTTTTAAAATAATATCGAAAACTATATATTTCAATGATTATTTTTTAAAAAAATAAAAAAATTTAAAAGGAAGGTGTAGGATAAAATCCTCACTCAAAAAATTATTGAAAATTGAATGGAATAAAAGAATATAAAGTGAAAATCTCTATATATATTTATTTTTTTAAAAAAATATCGAAAACTATATATTATAATGATTATTTTTTTAAAAAGTTGAAAAAACAAAAAACTTTGTAATAAAACCCTGTTTTAAGACATAAAAAATTAAAAAGGAATGTAATAAAAGAATATTTTACCAAAATACCTCATTTTTCTTGTAAATATCTAGTAAAAATTTTTGAAATATTGTTGGTGAAATTTACTGGAAAATGGTTTCAAGTGTGTCAAAGACTAAATATGATGTTTTCATTGAAATGTTTATTTTCAAAAGATCCAAATAATAACATTGAATCAATTAGTTAAATTTAACAGTCAAATTCTTTTTTATCAAGTAGGTTTAATGTTTCTATTGTGACTAATTCTCAAATATTGTAAACTTGAACTATCTAGAGGAGTAATTTGTCGATTTTGATGTGTTTTTTTAAAAAATTATCATGTAATACCACATACTTCAGTTCTAATTCGTTTTGAACAATTTCATGGGAGACAAAGAATAAAAAAAGTTACATTGATTTAGTTTTTAGAAATAAAGTTGCTATCAAAAATGGTTTGTTCTTGTTTTAAAAAAAATGATTACGTCATACCACATACTTCAGTTCTAATTCGTTTTTAGAATTGAAGTCGCCATCGAAAATGGTTTGTTCTTGAATGGGTAAATCCAAAGCCTCCTCCTCATCATGACAAAAGCTTTCTGATGATTGCGTTTTGAAAAACAAAATTACATTGTTTTAGTTTTCCGAATTGAAATTGCCATCGAAAATGGTTTGTTCTTAAACAGGAAAATCCATAGTCTTCTCATCATCATGTCTAAGTTTTCTACCCCAATATCTCCAACCTCTCAGAGATAGGAATTGTTCTGTTTAAAAAAATAATGGAAATTGTATATATAAATGATTGTTTTTGAAAAAAATGGTAACTTTTTGAAAAAAAATTCAAAAGGAAAATGCAGGATAAAACCCTCACTCAAGAAACTAATTTTGTATGATAGGTTGCTCACCTAATAATAAGAATATAATGAATAATTTATATTTAAGCAATTATTGAAAAAATTAATGAAAATTGAATAGAATAAAGGAAATATTTTACCAAATAGTCTGTTTTTTTTGTAAAGATATACAAACAGATAAAGTTTAACCATTTAAAGGGTGATTTCTTTTTTTGCAAAAAAATAATGAATATTTAATGAAATGAAAGAATATTTTACCAAATACCCTGTTTTTTTGTAAATTTGTACAATTAGATGAAATTTAACCATTTAGAGGATGATTTGTTTTTGTAAAAAATTAATGAAAATTGAATAAATCGAAAAAATATTTCACCAAATACCTCTTTTTTGTAGATGTAAACAAATAGATGAATATCTAACTTTATCCATTTTTTTTCTATTTGGGATCATGTTTTGAAGGTTTTCAAGATAGTTTTTAGTAAAAGCTTATGCATTGATTGTCATTACAAGTTGTAGTGTTTGGTATTATTTAATATTTACTGACTCTAGCTATATTATATGAAATTTTCCCTACTTATTGCACAATAAATGTATATATTCACATATTGTTTCATTTTTAATTACTGTATTTATTCAATGTAGATATAATGAGTCGAATTACAAAAAATATCAAAACTTAAATGCCATACATTCAAAATCTAGATGCTCTATGAGTTAAAGTTATGTATATAATTATGTACAAGATTATCAAAACTTGAATGCCACACATTCAAAATTTATAAGTTCAAATTAAGTAAAAAACTAATCAAAACTCAAATGCCACTTAAATGCCACTCAAATGCCACTCAAATACCCCTCAAGTAAAATACAATATAAACTCGGCGAATTCACCCAACGTCGTAACCCATTGTCTAAACTCCAAAATCTAATCCACAAAAAAACACTTGGTAGGGAGATCTGCTCATATATTACTACTAGAGTTTCTTGTTTATCATCAGTATTATGTATTGATCAAGTTCTTTAGAAGTTTTCAAGTATAAAATACAGGTTAGTAAAACATGGTGTAGTGCCTTTGGTGTCAATTAAAGTCTTGGTACTATTGGTTTTCCTCGGCAATTATAGCATCTGCTTGTCTCAAGTAAAATCTCTGCACCAATCTCCTAGGGAAATCTCAAAATAAAGCTCAAAGCTTTTCAACCACCAAGCAAAAGGGATTAATGAACTTTTACAAAACTCTTGCCTCATGGAGATATAGCATAACACATGCTAAAATAAACCAAAGATAAAAAAAATTAATGTGAAGAGAAACAAAAACCAAGAAAAAACACATTTTAGTCTTCAGTCATATAACATAGTTCTCAATCAGTTTATTGATAAATCAGTAGTTACTACATCAATCATTCCTTCCTATCACATATTTCTTTTCGCTCAAAAAGCGAGTTGAACAAAATGTCTTTATGACTTCATCGTATTCGTACGTACTTTATGGATTGAGTAAGCATACATAGGTTGAATGAAACATTTGCTACTCACCTGATATGCAGATATTACACCATTCGGCGTAGAAGGTTGCATCCATTCAATTTCTACACAGCCCTCAATTGTTCTGCTCTGTGTGATTTGTGGTCCATTATATGGTTCTAAATAGAAAAAAGAAGCAAACTCTTTTAATCATCATGTAAAGGATGCTGCTGTTTTCAGTTGCCAAATCCAACAAACGGCATTGCTCAGATACCGAAGAAAAAAATAAACTACGAGAAATTAAAAATTTTATTATTGCGTAACTGATTAAAAGTATCTGCTAAAATATTACCAAAAGTATGTTGTGGCAGAAATGAGAGACAACCATTGCAGTTTACCAACAATCTAACAAGAGAGCCTGAAGTGTTCCAGGCAGGTTTATTATTTTACATCATTAAAAAGAAACAATCTTAAACACTTGTTCATATAAATTAGAGCTATCTAGCTCACTCCCATGCTGAATCATACTGTTTTTCATTAACCAGAGACTCTTACACCAAGGTCAAAATTTCAACATTGATGAAGCAGCGACTGTAGGTTGTTCTTTTTAGTAACATCAAACTTGTTGACTGGAAAACCCATTCTGTACGAAACTCAAGCAAAAAATGAAAAGATAGTATCTGGTCCATTAGTAAACAATACGATAACTCACTCAGTTCTCCAGTTACCACAGTAACAGATTTAGTACTAAAGTTTCCTCTGTTATTGGTTGCTTTTACTGTAAACTGATAAGTAGTGAGAGCTAGTAGATCTCTGAATGTAGAACTTGTAGAGTATTCATCATCATCCAATTTATACTGTAGTTGATTTAATGTGTCACAGTTTGGGCTGATTGTCTACAACAGTAAAATATCTCATATGAAAAACTAAATAACTTTAAATACAAAACTATGAACAAGCAACCAGTTTATTGCACCATTGAATATTTAAGAGCTTGCTATACTGTATGCAAACCTAAATGACATCCTTTGTTGCTGGGATGTACTTGGAATGTGTCTCTATAAATTATTGGCTGTAAATCATATGAATCATTAGTTTAAAAATCCATATAGTGCAATAGAGAGTTTTATTGTGTAGCAGAATAGTAATATTGCAGGGAACTGTCAAAATTAGAGCACACTCTCTGAGTGGATTCAAAGTATCAAATTGGCCACTTGTGTGATGTAAGCGGCAATTTTTTCTCAACTACATAATGTAAATGCAGACATGTGATAAACAAGTACAAAGTGAACTACCTGAAAGAAGGCATCAATAGACACTATTCTCTTGTTTACTGTACTGTCATAGGTGTCTGTGTGGTTGATCTCTCTTGTATATTCAGGTTCTAAAAATAGGTTTAATTGGCAAGTTTTAACAAACATTTGACTGGAAAGCATTGAGACATAAGCCTGATAAGCCAGAAGCAATTTACTTGATGTTGACGAGCACCCTTTAATTAATCACAAACTACATGTACATGTTTGACTGTTCATATTGCAATGTGATTATATTTTAACAAAAATCTTCGATTGAATCACTACTTTCATAACACTTCTTTTCATTTAAACTGTGTACACACTAGAATGATTTTAGTTCAGAAAATTGTTCATGTCAGAGTTTTGCCCTTTACCTGCAAGTGACTGTGTACTCACAGGCAAGGAATTTTATCTGAAAACGCAACTTTTCTTTCATCTGAGAGATAGAAGAAATTTGATTTCCAGCATGTCTCTAGTATTACTAATGTTATGGCCAACATTTATCACTAGGTCTATGTTTTTTATTAGTAAATGGACTAGTTGCTGTGTTGTTATTGATTATTCGCAATATCTGTTGTTCTGAACAGTACTTTTTTATTTATTCAGTTTTATTAAATATTTATTTCAAGTAATTTAAATTGCTTCTACATTACTTAAACCTATAATGATCAATAATTGGTAGACTAAGTTGAAATAAGAATGGTAATAAATAGTAATAATTTCTTTGATTAACAAAAAAAGGCAAATTTTCTTAACAAGTTTCAATAAATAACAATTATCACTATTTGATTGTTGCTGAAAGGTGTGATTATTTTTTAGTCTGTTATTACTCGCTGTTGTGTAAGTGGAAAAAAACCACTTCTGCACTGATTTTGTGTTGTAGTATCAATAATAATCTGCGCAAAAATCATTGGTGATTTTAAGCAGTGATCAAATGCCGACAGTGCCGGCAGATGTGATAAGAATCAGCAGTTATCGCATTCAAATTAAGTCGTTTAAAAATTTCGCAGATGTCGCCGTCCAAAACATTTCAGCAGCTTTAGAGCTTCTTCATTTAAAACTGCCACAGAGTGCTATAATAAACAACTTACTATCACAATATGTCTTGGCTCTGTCTAGTATTTCACCATACCCAACAGAATTGCGTGCTCTCACTCTACATATCACTTCTGTATTTGGTCCATGTCCACATGAATCTTTTTGTCTACTCTGTAGGTCAGCAGTCTGCCAGCTCTCACTACCACATCTCAGCTGAAATTATCAAGCATCTTACAAAGGTTTTTAGTAAAAAATTAGTTTTTTTGTAGAGACTATAAGTTTTATTTTAAAAGTCTTCACCAGTATGCATTCATTTAGAGAGATAATCACTTTTTCAAAAAAAAATCTTGCCTTTCTCAGTGTCATTTAGATAATCTGTGAAATGCTCTGTCAAGAAGCTATGGTGAGAAAAAGAGCCAGTGTGGAGAGACCAAGGGTCGAACAACTCCAGTCCGACAACAATCAAAGATTTCTGAAAGGTACGGCTGTGTCCGCAGACTGCCATTATCCTCAACCACTGATAGGCTAGCAGACTCGCTAAAGCAAGCCGAACTCTGACAGCTGGACACCTCGTGACACAGCTACACTTCACAGCTAACTGTATCACAACTCAAGTTCACTTGACTGGCAAATTCAATGTTATATCAATGCTAGATGTGGACCGAGTTGCACTGCAAACATTAATCCTACTACCCCTTAATGGAGGATACAGCACATCTACAAAGAGTTACAGTTAGGGTACCAAACTGGCAATAACTCAAGACAGTTCAACTGTTTAAGAATAATTATAAACAATTAGTTATTTCCACTAAATAAATAACTATTTAGCAAAGAAGGAGTTCCACTCTAGCAGCATGCAGTAGTGTTACAAGTTAACCAGTATGGCTACTATCCACCAGATCGCCACAGACTAGCCTTCTAGTGATGTTGCTAGCACTAGTTAACAGCCTTTAATAAGTTGATATGCTGATAGAGCAAATCGATGAAGTAGAAGATGTAAGCAAGTCCAGCTCTAAGTTCCAGCTGATTTTATTACAACACAAGGTGGGTATTTATGCATCACAAACAGGCATCTTGGAGACATAGGAATGAAACTGTTGCTCACAAGCAACATTCAAAATAAGACCTGGTGACTGGTTAAAAATGAGCAAAGTCAACCAACATTGTGGATAAGAATAATAAAGAGTGGAAGTACTAAAAATTGAATACATAAAATAATATAAAGCATACAACACAATACTGCATACAAACATGGCCAAACTCTGACTGCTTACTTTAGTCTGTCACTTAATGCGCAGGTAAGTTGTTAGCAAATAAAGTGTCAACATGGGGTTGTTTGGGATGAAAAATGTCCTTCTATACGTGTAATTGTCAAATTTAGCTGCGGCCTATTTCTACTCGTTGTTGTAGTCAGAAAGCAATTTTCTTCTCCTACCATTTGGGATGTTACAGTGCCCCTAGGACAATCCTGATGAGCAGGAACCCACAAAAATGAATTTACAGTTGGTCAATCATTGCTCACATTAGCGGTCATGATGGCATTGCTGGTCAACGCAATAGAGTACAGGCAGCTTTGTGCTAATTGGTTCGCTTCTTCGCTTATTGATCTATCAACTTTGCTTACACTTCATGAACTAGCAGTGTAGGAGTTGTCTGCTCCCTGGCAGAATAGCTGCAAAACCAGCCATTATTGTTGATAGGTAGGGGATACCCAAACTTTGCCATTTCTCACATTCACTCCAGTGCACCAGTATAAGTCAGTTCGTTAAATACCTTTGTACATAGTTCCCTTCAGATGGAAACATGAGTTTGGGCACTTTTGTGCATTTGTAAAATGGCGAAATCCAATTACATTACTTATATGCTGCTATTAAAAGAGTCTTTGACAGCAATTGTCAGTTTCTATAAACAAAACTTTAAAACATTTGATATGTAAGTTGCTGAAAATCTTTTTTATTCGTTTGGCGCAAATTTCTCATAGAATTTTTCGCAACTGAAAGTGCATGACATTCAGTTGCTAGGGGTGGTGGAATAAGTAAACCAGTGTATAAATTTACGAGAATGAACTGCTGACCAGATTTTGTCTTGCTTTGTTACAGAAAGAGAATGGTGCAAAAACTATAATATATGTTTTATCAGAGAGATACCACCTGCAAAATAACATTGATGGAAGAAAAAGCAGCAGTAAAAAAAGAACCATATCAAGAGAGACTTACAAGTATTTCAAACTTTTGAAAAAAAACATACAAGGATACTCGCATAGCTATGTAAACCTTGCGATGTCGCTGAACACATATTCGCTTCACAGCTTGTTTGGCTTAAACCGTTAATCACTTTGGGTCACAATTAAATTAAACGCATAACGGACAGAGTCTAAAAACATACCTGATACTGAGTGATGGTACCTCCAGGATACTGTGGTGGCTCCCAAGTAACAGTTACACATGTTGAACTCCTTCCAGTGACAGATATCTGTCCAGCAGTAAACTGTGGCTCTACGATAATAACCAACAACATATACTATTTGATAAATGTCACAAACTACTAACCTAAGCTGTGTGATATTGTCTGATAAACCCCAATAATTGCTAATGAAGGCAGGTCTGTGAGTAGTGGAAGAACTAATAAATCTTTGAGTGCAACTGTGAGAGAAATGAATCTTTGTCTTTATAAGTTTTGTTGTAATTATTTGGTAAGATAAAATAACTATCTGAAAAAATTCAGCAACCTTGCATGATTATTGTTTTAATACACAAAACAGAACTATTGCGCACATTCTGTTATTTGACGAAAGTTTTGTGTCTGCTTATTTTGATACAAAAGTTACTCAACTTTATTACATGTATTCAAAATCTTTAAATCAGCTATCTGTAGGTATATAAGATGCTTTATATACAGCTCTTTTATACACAAGAGCTAACTGGCCCATTAGTTGTAAGCAACAACAAGTATATATAGTCGGACACATTTTTTGCCTTTCTCATCGTCTTTCACAAATGGCAGCGTCCTCCCATGGTGGCTTCCATATGTGATATGTGTGGTGAATATTTTGTGGAGCTCTGTTATGACCAGTGTGTCAGAGAGGTGCCTCTGATAGCTCTTTGGCATCAGACATACCCGTGGCAAGCATTGGCACAAGCTACAGAAGGGACCGAAAGAGTTGCCACTAAATAAAAGATTGAGTTACCTCTACCGGTAGACTAGCGTCAAATGATTGGTACCGGCCCTGAGAAGGTATCCCGGGCCGGCAACAAGATGGCTGCCATAGCCATAGGAGCAAAACCTAGCCAAAGGGCCCCAGCACCACATATGCACACCTTAGATGCCTCCAGATGTTAAGATAACAAGACCAAAGGCTTGTAAAAGACCAATGACCTGCTCAAGAGATGCAGAGACATGTAGTGACTAACTGTATTGGCTATGGGACTATTAGCTTCGTCCCCTACTTTAGGGTACCATCTAGGATTAACCATATGCTTATTAATTGATTGGGCTGTATGTGTGTATCAATTGTGTGTATCAATTGTTTACCTGTATATATTGTATGCTTGATTGGTCTATTCCTAAAGTAGGCGAACTTTTTTTCCAGATTTCTGGGAAGTAACTCCTTAAAACCTGGCTAGTATGTGGTGTATTTAGTTAGTAATATTAGAACTGATTATACCATTCTTAGGATGGGCGGACATTGCATTTGTTTGTTTGTGCTGCATTGGTTCTCTCTTCATTCATTAAGGTGATTTGTATGGCTTATAGTTCTCAAATGCATGTCGTTGTTTGCAGAATGTACATTGTTATTATGTGACAATAAAGCACAACGGTAGTTACTTCTGTCTTTCAATAAGTCATTGCATAGCTTGCCACAAATATCATCTGTATTTGTTTCCATGCATGATTATTATCGATATTTTGCCAGAAGCAGTAAAGAATGTTTTAAACAGTTTCAGTGTGCATGAAATGAATTTAAAATTTCTAATTAGACTTGATCTGTTGACTACAAATGCTTTTGATTTGTTCCGCTTACGCAGTTGCTTATCAATTCCCTGAATATAGTTTACTGTAAAAACTTTTCATCAAATAGTTTAAATGAAAGGATGGAATATTCACTCACTCAGTACGCCAGATCTTCCTGTTTTACTTCTAGCTAGTGAGTATCCAATAGAGTTTTTGGCTTTAACAACAAACTCAAAGGGTTGATCTCCATCTAGATAGAATGTAGCTGTAGTAGATGTTTGTAGAGTTGATGTAGATTGTCCAGTTACAGTGTACTGATATTGTAGTGCTCCAGAGCAGTTAGCCTTAGCTGGTGCCTAAAGTGTATAAACTGTAGTGAATTTTTATTATGTTTCTATGTCATGACAAATTATCAACAATGGTTGACATAAAGGAAAATTTGCATTGCAGATGCAATAATCAATAACTTTCTCGTAAAAATTCTTGGAAGCTTTTTCGGATAGATGGTGGCTAAAAATCTGACAATAAGCCAAATACCAAGATTTCGTTGCTGCTGGAAATGCTACTGTTGCCAACTGCGATAAAACTAGGCATGCATTACAAACAAGAAGATAAAAATTATCCATCTGTAATAGAAATGCATCTCCAGCTTGTGTAGCTATATCACCGATGATGATTGTTTGGGGTTCACTAGACTGTTGCTTCTGGTAAATTATAACTGAAGTCAATCAATAGAGTTTTTGCTGCTAGTAATTAATTGCTACAGTAGTAAAAACATAAGTTGTAGCATTTCAGCAAAAACTTGGTCTGTTTCATTAGTTACTGCTAACATAATAATTATGATAACATTTGCTAAATATTATTATCAATATTATCCCCATCAAGCATTTAATGGCAACCAATGGGCTACAAAAATTCTTTGTCATCACACAGCTTTCCTTACCAGCAAGCAACCCTGTCGTGAGTTCCTAATTTATTTATTCCTACACACCGTAAGAAAATATTGATGAAATCAGCCGACAATGCTAGTCGACTGATATGCACTAAACATCAATTCAACAGCTACCGTCTCCCTGAGTGTCGTTTAACCGGAGACAATAAAATCTTTAGTCATGGAAATACTGTAAAGGATTTTGTCTACACCTTTATTGATCAACTACAATACAGGTCGCAAGAGACAGTGCTGAGGAGACAACAGTCTCTACCTGCTTTCACCAGTATACTGACAAACAGTTTGAGCTGTACCAAGCTATACCGAGCTTCACTGAGCTGAATTCTACAGAAGGAAACACTATCGAAGGTGGTTTCCACTTACCTATCAACCACAATGTACTACCAAGTAGCACTTAGTTCACTGGAGCACTGAAACACTTCGCAAAGCAACCTGCCAAACTAATAAGGTGTAAAGTTATAAAGTTATTTACGTGTATTTGCCTATGTAAGTTTAGGTCACAGTGAATTGCAACAACTCAATACAATCGATTGCTAATACAACTTTTCTATAGAAGCTCAAAACCAGTTCTGGCTTTACTGGGCAAACGCCAACGAACTCATCAGGTATACATGCAAATGATGCAGCTGAAAATAAACATGTTGATTAGCTACACACAGCATGTGTAGAAGATTTTAGCGGTCCTGCTACCTCTTCAGTAACGTTGTCATTGGGCAAATTGCTGTCTGCTGACACAACAAGACAGTCAGCCTCTCAAAGCCTGACAATGAACAGTCAACCTCTCCCTAGAGGTGACCCTGTGCAGGGATGGCACTGGCAACTAGTTGTGAAGCAGAACCCTCGACTTTAACAGCTGTAACCAGCCCTTGGCTTAAACATACACTCAGTATTTTCGACTAGTATAAACATTTATTCTTGTAAGAATGACGATTGGGATACAATAGTAACCAGTCGTAATGCTGTACTGCACTGTAATGCACCGCTAGAAACTGAACAAAAGCTGCGTTTCTTACAGGCAAAGTTACAGGGAGTGACAGAAGGTCTTTGGCTTAGTTTGCTCTACACTCTGATCACATAACAGAAATACATGAATCAGCCAATAACAATACATATAAAAATACCAGACAATAATATATAGGTAAATAAGTTAAAGGAAACTGGTGCCCTGAAATGAGCGGCGGAGTTTATGGGCATTCCAGCGAGTCATAACTTGTTGCTCCTCCCTCCAACGGTTTTTGGTCTGTTATGGCCTTGGATCCTAGTTTCTCCACTTCTGAGGATGGTAAGCACCTGGATACGGGTCTTAGAGTTACTTGTGCTATACTTCTTTCTTCAGCTTATGGCAGTGATCTTGCTGCTGGCCCGGGGTAGCTACCCAAGCTACCCAGAGCCTGGGTAGTAGTAATTACCCTGTGTCGGTATAGTTGAGAAATAATTCCATTGCTTGTATGAGCAAATAGGT
This sequence comes from Cryptosula pallasiana, assembly GCA_945261195.1. Classification (NCBI taxonomy): domain Eukaryota; kingdom Metazoa; phylum Bryozoa; class Gymnolaemata; order Cheilostomatida; family Cryptosulidae; genus Cryptosula; species Cryptosula pallasiana. The sequence goes on along the minus strand of OX183130.1, from coordinate 61,826,298 downwards.
TACTTGTAATTAAGCTAATCCGTCTGGAAAAGCTTATACTGAAAATCATATGCCCAGCACAGGAACACCACCTCGCTGCTATGAAAATTACACCCATAGGCAACATCCTTGACAATATATGTGCCAACTACGTTAACAAAGTTCAACAGCCTAAACACTGTCTCCATGGACTGCTGAATAAACCAGCCCCATCACTGCGTAGGTCATCAAGCATCAAACAAAGACAGACTGATTAAAATGTAGAACCAAACTCCGGGGCTCCATTGTTTTTCTTAACTATGGAAATCAGGGTTGTTTGAAGTACTGTAAGTAAATTTTATTATTCTTAATACTGAATCTTTTGTTAATTAATAGCCCTCTTTCTTTTTTAAACTCAGGCTGCCATAGATTTTAAAACTACTGTGCTGAAAACCTATAAGGGTTGGCATTGTGCATGACCAATGGTTGACAAACAAAGATTTATATATGATACCGGGCTTGTTAATTGCTTATAGGAGGTTTACCTGAAGCCTGCAGGCTATCAGGTAAAGTAGTGGTCACTTATGGTGACTAGTAAAATCCACTACACATGATGTCATAGAAAAACACCACTTTAAAGGTTACACAAGCATAAGAACTAACAACAATCAAATTAAAATTCACAGGCTATCCCATGAGGGCAATCTTCTTTAGGCAAGATAAAGTCTCTATCATCTGCGTCAGTGTGTTACCACACACATCTAGCCACAGCTAGTAGCGCTGACAACAAACTTCATCCCAAGCCTGCTAGTGTATACAAGATGACTCTTTTGTGGTTAACAGAAATGTGCATAAAATTTGATTTAGCAAGCAGCAAGTGACAATTTTGGCAATTGCACACGCCACTGCAGTATAAAGGCCACATTTTGCAATTCCATTACACTACCTGACCTTGTCACTAATTATTAGTGATAACAAATCACAAATATTTGGTAGTAGTTTATGGTTATGTGCTTACATAGTATTAGCATTGTTCTTCGGTGGCTGTTATACCTTGCCACGGGAACTTTTTTGATGAACAAAGGAACCTATCACTCTTCATGAGTAAACAATGTGTAAGATTATGAACCAAGCAGTAAGTATCTACAAAGTTCTCAATGGTAACTGTTAGTAACAGTATTAAATTATTCTCCTAAATTGACATCGCATTATAAAAGTTGTGATGCTAAACTTTCTTACCCCCCAAACAGCGCTGTACTTCCACATCTGTCTGTTGTTATGAGTGACTTCAACAGCTGTTAGAGTAATCTCTCCTGGTGCATTTGGCACTGATGTAGATAAAATGATGATAAACAGAAACAAGTAACCGATAGAGTTTTCTCAAATTTTTACTGAGTTGTATGTCTACTGAGAAAAACTTTACCTGCACATAGAGTAGAAGCAGTGATAGAATAAGTAGGGCCAGTACAAGCAAATCCTTGTATTGTACATAATACAGTAAATGTATATGCCTGTCCTGTATCTAATCCATTAAATGTTGTACTCAATCTCTGTACACTACCATCATGTGCTACTACTATAAGCTTTCCATAGCCAATGAGAGAAATAATGTACCTGGTAAATGAAAAAGCACACAAAATAACAACAATGGACACCCAACCTTCTTCTATTCCAGTATTCCTTGCCCTGTATGCTGGGCGGGTGACTCCTCATGCAATTGTATAATATTTTGTATGATCAATGAACAGTCAATTAGTTACTCTTTGATTAATTTGGAAAATATTAATATACTGAGCGGCTCTGACTTTTGATATTTACTAGTTAACGAAAATCAACCTTATAGTAAATTATTTCCCAAACAGAATTAAACATGCACTGCGGTCACAGTAAAGCTATGACTTTTCTGGGACATTAGAACCTGCACTTCTCAATGGTAACATTATATTTTAGAATTGTCTTCTCAATTTTAAGGTACAAGAGGTAGAAAATCATGTTATATAGCATAGCAACCAAAACGGAAACAGTCGTTGCTACGTTTGGTGGAGCACTAAGTGTGACGTCACACTTGAGTTTTGTTGAAGCTGTCGGCTCAACGACACCTGAATTTAGGCAAAAATGGAGTGAGGCAAAAGACTGAAAATAGGCAATTCTCTGCCCGAAAATTGTGGAAATCAAGTGTCTTTGTATAGCATAGACTTCAAAGTATCAAATGGAATACATGAACACATCAATCACAGGCTTAAATTTCAGTAAATCTACATAGAAAATGACCTTATGTTGCGGGATTGACCAATAGCCCAAGTGCTACACCCGCAATGAGGCGTACAACAATAATCCTCGCCGGTTTTAAAGGACTATAGTCTATTGCTTTCACCGATTATCAGCAGCTAAAAGTTCTACAGAATTCATGGTGATTAGAGTGAAATAAATATTATTCACATTACCATATATTATTTACATTATCCTGGCTGTTCACTTAAAAAAAAGGCCCGCTCAATCAATAGTAACTATTTCATCGTAATAATATAATAATAAACCTTTGTTATTTCTAATAATAGTTATAATAATAATTTAATAATAATAAATATTATAATAATAATAATAGTCATTCATCATACTCACTGGCTAACAACAACAACAACTTACTACTACTACACCACTACTAACAACAGCAACTTACTACTACTAACAACAATTTCAAATACAACTACTAGTAGTAGTACTACTATTATGTGATTTATTATGATCGAAATGTTACTACTACTTACTTACTACTACTACAACTGTTTATTTATTATTAATAATTAAATTATTCTAATTCTGTATAATAATAATAGTATATATTATTATTATTAATAAATAGTAGCAATAGTTACAGTAGACTAATATTAAATTATTTATTATATTATTTTTTAATAAATAACTTATTATTATCATCATCATTTATTGATTATTAATTATTGGTAATAATGATAAATAATAACACACTGTTTGTTATTGCATAGTAACTACTACTAGTAGGTAGTACGTACTACTAACAGTAAATATTATACAGTTTTACTGGTGGTAGTAGTAGTAGTAGGCTGCTTTACTGCTGCCCAGTAGTACTACGAGTACTAATATTATTGTCAGTAGTAGTAGAAGTGTAATACTCCTAGTAGTAGTAGTAATAGTATTGCTGATGCTAATGAATCACTGGCTGCTGCTGCTAGATGTAGTATGTTTTTATGTATGCATTTATCTATATATGTAATAATAATATTGCTTTTGTTACATTAAACTATGTAGTATAACATGTGTTATTATATATCATTATAATATATATAATGCTTCCATAGTTATCTCACATGATTGTGGCCAACTTCTTTGATTCATTGCTATGGTTACACCTCGTACATCTATACTGCACTGATGAGGTCTAACGAGACCGCAACAGTACTGTCCGCAGTTGAGTACTATGCTCCAATACTTTGTGCTGTTGGTTGAGCACTCTCAGTACGAGGCTACCGCACTTGTTTGCATTATGCTATTGATATAAAATATGGAAGAGTAGTCATTGAATTTATGAAATAATAGTAAGCAGGAGTAGCAATAGCTAAACAGGCAATATTATTAAACCCATCTAATCACAAATTAAGGGCTAAATTTGAAGTAATTCTGCAGTTGGCGACTTCCTGTATCCAACAATATTATTACCATCCATTCTGTGTATTGAGAAACCGTGAACTGTCTTTTGCAGCCATTATGACAAAGTCAACAAGATTTTGTGCTGCTGCTCATTGTGATGGCAAGACACATCTATTCCAATGGCCCTCTGGCACTCGTGGAGAAATTTGGACGAGATTTGTCAATGTGAAACGAAAAACAAAAGATGGTAAATTGTGGAAACCCGCTAAGTACTCCTCATTATGTTTTCGTCATTTCTCCGAAGAGTCATTTCAGAACTACACTATGTACCAGATGATGAAAGAAGAAAAGATAAAGTAAGTATTGTTTTAAAAGCTTTGTTCTTTCATTGCAATTATCTCTTTGCTTGGTGACATGATTTTATATCCTTCTACTACAAAATAAATTTTGTAAATAATAGCTGTTGTCGTTGAAGGTTGATCTTAAAAAGTAATGCTCTGCCATCCATCCACTTGGAGCCTGGTGAGCAGGTTGATAGACCATCCCCGCGAAAAAGACAGCCAGCTGCGGAAGCACCAATGCCTGTTCGAGAGCGGAGAGCGATTGTCAGGGACCAGTTAGCGCCAGAGTATGTTGTTGAGAGAGCTATTATTACTGTTTGTTGGTGGTCATACATGTTATGTAGTTTATGCTGTCTGTTGTGCATGTTATGTGGTTTATCCCACCTGTCGTGCATGTTGTCGTTTATTGCATATTTCAGATCTAACAAATCTAGCTGTCATCTCTGACTTTCAAATACTTGCTGCTGTTTCCAAGGATGGTTTTTCTAGCCAGATGTTGGATCTGCATGCTTGCCGTCAAACTCTTTTTAATGACTGCTTTTCCAGCCAGGCGTTGCTTGTATCAGAATTGCACCACGAAGAGGCGAATCAAGGTTTGCTTCATTTTATGATTGCTTGCTGTACACAATTGTCATACATTCGTTGAATTTTTGTATTTTTTGAAAATACAGTTGTATTACACTATTAAATTGTGATTGATTGCAGACGGAAAAGGATTCAAACTGGGTTGTTGATGAAGAGCTGTTAGTAGTAATATATGAGCAGATCTCCCTACCAAGTGTTTTTTTGTGGGGTTAATATCTGGGGTTATGCAATGGGTTACGGCGTTGGATGAATTCGCCGAGTTTATATTGTATTTTATTTGAGGGGCATTTGAGTGGCATTTGAGTGGCATTCAAGTGGCATTTGAGTTTTGATTATTTTTTTACTTAATTTGAACTTATATGGCATATAGATTTTGAATGTATGGCATTTAAGTTTTGATAATTCTATACATAATTCTAACTCATAAAGCATTCAAGTTTTGATAATTTTTTTACATAATTCGAATTCATATGGTTACTTGAGAGAGATAGAGGAGAGAGGGGAGAGGAGAGAGGAGAGATGAGAGAGGAGAGATGAGAGAGGAGAGATGAGAGAGGAGAGAAGTGAGAGGAGAGAGGAGAGAGAGGAGAGAGACTTTTTAGTTTTCTATACGTTCATGTATATATGGATAATTATGTACATATTTATGGTTATATTTACATTTACATTGCATAATATACTTTTATTACATAATAAGTATATTAAATGCTATAAAATATGTTGGAAAATCACCAAATTAGTCCTCTAGATGGTTAAAATCTACAGTATTTGGGAAATAACTGCAAGAGAGGAGAGAGGAGTATTTGGTAGAGGAGAGAGTATCTTGAGAGAGAGAGAAGAGATGAAAAGAGGAGAGAGGAGAGAGGAGATATATCTACATTGAATAAATACAGTGATTAAAAATGAAATAATATGTGAATATATACATTTATTGTGTAATAAGTAGGGAAAATGTCATATAATATAGCAAGAGTCGGTAAATATTAAATAATACAAAACACTACAACTTGTAATGACAATCAATGCATACGCTTTTACTAAGAAAAAAATATCTTGAAAAACCTTCAGACATGATCCCAAATGGAAAAAATGGATGAAGTTAGATATTCATCTATTTGTATACATCTACATAAAAAGAGGTATTTGGTGAAATATTCTTTCATTTCATTCAATTTTCATTAATTTTTTTGCAAAAAGAAATCATTCTCTAAAAGAAATCATTCTCTAGATGGTTAAATTTCATACAATTGTACAAATTTACAAAAAACCAGACTATTTGGTAAAATATTCTTTCATTTCATTAAATTTTCTCTCTTTTAGTTTCTATACATTCATGTATATATGGTTAGTTATGTACATATTTATGGGTATATTTATATCTACATAGAGAGAGGAGAGAGGAGATATATCTACATTGAATAAATATATTGATCAAAAATGAATCATTGTATGATTATATACATTTATTACATAATAAGTAGGGAAAATCTTCCTATATAATATAGCTAGAGTCAGTAAATACGCACATGTCCATATTCATGTACATGTGCATAAATGGACATGAATAGGTACATGTCCATATTCATGTCCATATTCATGTCCATATTCATGTCCATATTCATGTCCATTTATGTACATGTCCATATTCATGTCCATTTATGTACATACCTATGTTCATATTTATGTACATGTGCATGTCCAAATTCATATCCATATTAACATTTTATAGCTATGTACAGAGGAGAGAGAAGAGAGGAGAGAGAGAGAGATTTTTTTTAGTTTTTTATACAACCATGTATATATGGATAATTATGTACATATTTATGGATATATTTATATCTAGATTGAATGATATACATTTATGACATAATAACTATATTGAATGCTATAAAATATGTTGGAAAGTCACCAAATTAGTCCTCTAGATGGTTAAAATTTACAGTATTTGGGAAATAACTGCAAGAGAGGAGAGAGGAGTATTTGGTAGAGGAGAGAGGAGAGAGGAGAGAGAGGAGGCTTGAGCGTAAATATTTCTTTTAGTTATTTACATAATAAGTATATTGAATACTATAAAATATCTTGGAAAATCGTCAAATTAGACCTCTAGATGGTTAAAATTTACAGTATTTGGGAAATAACTACAATAAAAAACATTATGAATGTATGGCATTTAAGTATTGATAGTTTTTTACATAATTCGAACTCATATGGTATCTTGAGAAAAAGAAGAGAGGAAAAGAGGAGAGAGGAGGGGAAATAATTGCACTCAAATGAAAAAAATAGATGAAGCTAGATATTCATCTATTTGTATATATCCACAAGAAAACTGGGGTATTTGGTGAAATATTCTTTTATTCCATTCAATTTTCCTTAATTTTATTTGAGTTGAAGTATTATTTACAATGGTTAGAATTTATTAAAATTACTGCTCAATCCTTCATCCAACACCTACAATAGTTTTTAGTAATAGTAGTGTAATGAGATTGAGTAATAATCTACACACACCTTGTTCACTCTGTATGCTGTAGCACATGTTTTTCCTTTAGTTATCTGCAGTTACTTCAATTGGATCTTATCCAGATGTTTTATAGTCTTTGCTGCTACTGCGTTTTGTCTCAAACAAGAGTCCAAAGTAGGCATTGTGTCTACAAAATACAAAAAAATTGATTGTTACAATTGATTCATTTATTTTCATGGGCTTTTTCTACATATACATAAAGTAGTGAAGAAACAGTTTGTGTGAGTATGAAACTATCTAGTAGAGATAAATTTATATCTAGGTTCAACTAGCATTAAATACTAATCACTTATTATTTTGTTAATAATAAATAATTAGAGTCAGTTACTTTACTAGTGCTCGGACAAACACACAATTTTGTTAATGTCGAAGTCTGTGATCTTAGAAAAATAACTTAGATACTATTAGCATAAAATTATCTAGTAAAGATAAATTACCTAGGAGTGAATTCTAGTTGAGGTTCGATTATTTTAAATATAAATAATTAAAACCAAATTGATTGGAATCGTAGTAATACTTTTTAAATACAACATTGCTTTGCAACAACTATCAATGAAAGCGATTATGAAATGTTAATGAGTAACTAAGTAATCTAGTAAGGAAAACTGATTGAAATCACGGTAATATTTGTTAATAGATACTTGCGACATGTTTTATCAACGAAAAAATCAAGCGATTTTCAAATGTTTACGAGTAACTAAGTGATTCAGTAGAGAAAACTAACAGAAATCACGCGATATCCGTTTTTGAAATATTTACGATAAACCAAATTGGGACATTGCTGTTATCAACCAAAAAATCAAGCGAGTATCAAATGTTTACGAGTAACTAAGTGATTCAGTTGGCAAAAACCGATTGAGATCTTGTGACATCCGTTACAAATATTTACGTTAAGTTAGCAACGGAAAAAACAAATATTTCTTAGAATATCCGCTATAGCAAGTTATGATAATTTTGTACTCGCTCTAAAGGTAAAGGTTTTCAGTCCATTTTTGGTCAGACCAAAATTTATGCGAGACGTTTTAGGCATTGTTTCAGTCGACGTAATGTTACCAGTTCATTTTCACAAGTTTTTAATATTTATTTTAAAAATAAATAATTAGAGCTTTCTACTAGTGTTAAATGAAAATTGATTATTTTTTACCTTATCACCACTTAGAGCCAGATGATTTAATTAACTAAAGACAAATAATTATTTTAGCGTTTCTTACCTTGATGCTCTCCTAGTAGCTGTAGTAGATGATGCTTCTCCGCTTGCTGTTGAAGAACTGGATGCTTTCTATGTGAAAACAGTGGCTCTTGAATAGCTAAAGTTGCACCGATTAAACCCTATGAATCAGCATTTTTTCCAATGCTTTCGCGGGAATAAAAACTGTTTATTCCCGCGAAAGCAACGGTTTCCATTCGCGCGAAAACAAATTATTTATTCCCGCGAAAGCAACGGTTTCGATTTGTGTGAAAATAAATTATTTATTCCCGCGAAAGCATTTGTTTGTATTCGCAGGAAAATAAAATACTTATTCCCGCGAAAGCAACGGTTTCCATTCGTGTGAAAATAAATTATTTATTCCCGCGAAAGCACTTGTTTGTATTCGCGGGAAAATAAAATTTTTATTCCCGCAAAAGCAACAGGTTCCATTCGCAGAAAATAAATTATTTATTCCCGCGAAAGCATTGGTTTGTATTCGCGGGAAAATAAAATTTTTATTCCTGCGAAAACATTGGTTTGTATTCGCGGGAAAATAAAATTTTTATTCCCGCGAAAGCAACAGGTTCCATTCGCGGGAAAATAAAATTTTTATTCCTGCAGAAACATTGGTTTGTATTCGCGGGAAAATAAAATTTTTATTCCTGCGAAAGCAACAGGTTCCATTCGCAGGAAAATAAATTATTTATTCCCGCGAAAGCATTGGTTTGTATTCGCGGGAAAATAAAATATTTATTCCCGCGAAAGCAACAGGTTCCATTCGCGGGAAAATAAATTATTTATTCCCGCGAAAGCATTGGTTTGTATTTGCGGGAAAATAAAATTTTTATTCCCGCAAAAGCAACAGGTTCCATTCGCGGAAAAATAAAGTTTTTATTCCTGCGAAAACATTGGTTTGTATTCGCGGGAAAATAAAATTTTTTTCCCGCGAAAGCAACAGGTTCCATTCGCGGGAAAATAAAATTTTTATTCCTGCGAAAACATTGGTTTGTATTCGCGGGAAAATAAAATTTTTATTCCTGCGAAAGCAACAGGTTCCATTCGCGGGAAAATAAATTGTTTATTCCCGCGAAAGCATTGGTTTGTATTCGCGGGAAAATAAAATTTATTCCCGCGAAAGCATTGGTTTGTATTCGCGGGAATTAAAAATACTTATTCCCGCGAAAGCAACGGTTTCCATTCGTGTGAAAATAAATTATTTATTCCCGCAAAAGCATTGGTTTGTATTCGCGGGAAAATAAAATTTTTATTCCCGCGAAAGCAACGGTTTCCATTCGTGTGAAAATAAATTATTTATTCCCGCGAAAGCATTGGTTTGTATTCGCGGGAAAATAAAATTTTTATTCCTGCGAAAACATTGGTTTGTATTCGCGGGAAAATAATGCTGATTCATAGCAGTGCAACTTAAGCTATATAAGAAGCACTGTTTTCATACAGAAAGCATTCACTTCATCGTTGGTAACTGAAGGAACAAGATCTACTACATCATCATCTACTACAGCACTCCTTCTTCATCATTTGAATTACATAGGAAACAGCTGAAGTTCAAACAACTATGTGTATAATTCATCTAATTCACCAAACCAATGAAGATGAAGACAGCACACTTCTCCAACACAGCAAGAATTTCTTTCAAGATCTACCACCTACTTAGATGATACCAAACCGATGAAGACTCAAACTACATCGATTTTGAAGACAGCGCACTTCTCCAACACAGCAAGAATTCCTTTCAAGATCTACCACCTACTTAGATGATATTAAACCGATGAAGACTCAAACTACATGGATTTTGAAGACAGCATACTTCTCCAACACAGCAAGAATTCCTTTCAAGATCTACCACTTACTTAGATCATACCAAACCAATGAAGACTCAAACTACATGGATTTTGAAGACAGAATACTTCTCCAACACAGCAAGAATTCTTTCAAGATCTACCACCTACTTAGATGATACCAAACCAATTAAGACTCAAACTAGATGAATTTTGAAGACAGCATACTTCTCCAACACAGCAAGAATTCCTTTCAAGATCTACGACTTAATTAGATGATTGATACCAAATCAATGAAGACTCAAACTACATGGATTTTGAAGACAGCACACTTCTCCAACACAGCAAGAATTCCTTTCAAGATCTACCACCTACTTAGATGATGCCAAACCAATGAAGACTCAAACTACATCAATTTTGAAGACAGCACACTTCTCCAACACAGCAACAATTCCTTTCAACATCTACCACCTACTTAGATGATATCAAACCAATGAAGACTCAAACTACATGAATTTTGAAGACAGCATACTTCTCCAACACTGAAGACAGCATACTTCTCCAACACAGCAAAAATTCATTTCAAGATCTACGACTTAATTAGATGATTGATACCAAATCAATGAAGACTCAAACTACATGGACTTTGAAGACAGCACACTTCTCCAACACAGCAAGAATTCCTTTCAAGATCTACCACCTACTTAGATGATGCCAAACCAATGAAGACTCAAACTACATCAATTTTGAAGACAGCACACTTCTCCAACACAGCAAGAATTCCTTTCAAGATCTACCACCTACTTAGATGATATCAAACCAATGAAGACTCAAACTACATGAATTTTGAAGACAGCACACTTCTCCAACACAGCAAAAATTCATTTCAAGATCTACCACTTACTTAGATGATACCAAACATATGAAGACTCAAACTACATGAATTTTGAAGACAGCATACTTCTCCAACACAGCAAGAATTCCTTTCAAGATCTACGACTTAATTAGATGATACCAAATCAATGAAGACTCAAACTACATGGATTTTGAAGACAGCACACTTCTCCAACACAGCAAGAATTCTTTTCAAGATCTACCATCTACTTAGATGATGCCAAACCAATGAAGACTCAAACTACATCAATTTTGAAGACAGCACACTTCTCCAACGCAGCAAGAATTCCTTTCAAGATCTACCACCTACTTAGATGATATCAAACCAATGAAGACTCAAACTACATGAATTTTGAAGACAGCATACTTCTCCAACACAGCAAGAATTCCTTTCAAGATCTACCGCCTATTTAGATGATGCCAAACCAATGAAAACTCAAACTACATGAATTTTGAAGACAGCATACTTCTCCAACACAGCAAAAATTCCTTTCAAGATCTACCACCTACTTAGATGATGGCAAACCAATGAAGACTCAAATTACATGGATTTTGAAGATAAGATGATACCAAACCAATGAAGACTCAATGTTACACAACATTACTTTCTCTCCTGCTTAGATGATACCAAACCAATGAAGACTCAAACTACATGGATTCTACTTCGATGATGCTGAAAAAGAAAACTGTCCAGAACAAGAGCTCAAGAAGCTAATCTATAACTCAAGGCAATCATATCACTATAGGTGAGTTTTACTAATTTTTACCAAAAACTAAACAAAATGCTGAATATATACATTTTACAAGTGGAAAAAGGACTTTTTTGGTGAAATTAGTGTATTTTTTACAACAAAATGCTGAATATATACATTCTCCAGGGGAAAAAAAGGACTTTTATGGTGTAAATAGTGTATTTTTTTACAACAAAACGCTGAACATATACATTTTCTAGGTGAAAAAAGGACTTTTTTGATGTAATTAGTGTATTTTTTACAACAAAATGCTGAATATATACATTTTCATGGTAAAGAAAAGGACTTTTTGGGTGTAATTAGTGTAGTTTTTACAACAAAATGTTGAACATTTACATTTTTTCAGGTAAAAAACAGCACTTTTTCGGTCTAGTTAGTGTATTTTTTACAACATATTTATAAAGCAAGTATTTTTTGTTTTGTTTTAGATCGATGAAAGAGAATCAAAAACACTTGGTGAAAATAATGCTCAAGAAAGAACAAGTTGAACAATGTAACTTGGTGAGTTATTTCCCTTTTCTAATAATGTAAACTATCCAATGTAACTAGAACTATACTTCAAATTCATGTAATTATTTTACATTTTTGCTTAATCATTCTATACTAATACATAACTTTTTTATTTTAGTTCATTACGAAATTAAAAGCACATAGAACAGAAGTCTTCCTTCCTAAGATATAACATCAGTACATCAAAGACATCATTGTAAAGGAACAAACTATGCATTAACTGTTATTACTTTGTATTTATTACAAGTTGTAGTGCTTTGTATTACTTGGTATTTATTGACTCTAGCTATATTATATGGGGGGATTTTCCTTACTTATTATGTAATAAATGTATATAATCATATAATGATTCATTTTTAATCAATGTATTTATTCAATTTAGATATATCTCCTCTCTTCTCTCTCTCTATGTAGATATAAATATACCCATAAATATGTACATAATTGACCATATATACATTAATTGCTAGAAAACTAAAAGATCTCTCTCTCTCCTCTCTCTCTTTCTCTCTCTCAAGATACCATATGTATGTATGAATGCATTGATTGTCATTACAAGTTGTATTGCTTTGTATAACTTAGTATTTACTGACTCTAGCTATATTATATAGGAAGATTTTCCCTACTTATTATGTAATCAGGTATATAATCATATAATGTTTCATTTTTGATCAATATATTTATTCAATGTAGATATATCTCCTCTCTCTATGTAGATATAAATATATCCATAAATACGTACATAATTAACCATATATACATGAATGTATAGAAAACTAAAAAATCTCGCTCTCCTCTCTCTCTCTCCCTCTCTCCTCCCTCTCTCTCCTCTATCTCTTTCTTTCTCTCAAGTATGTATATAATTATGTGAAAAAATTATCAAAACTTGAATGCCATACATTCAAAATCTATATGTCATATAAGTTTAAATCAAGTAAAAAAATAATCAAAACTCAAATGCCACTTAAATGCCTCTCAAATGCCACTCAAATGCCCCTCAAATGAAATACAATATAAACTCGGCGAATTCACTCAACGCCGTAACCCATTGCCTCAACTCCAAGATCTGATCCACAAAAAAACACTTGGTAGGGAGATCTGCTCATATATTACTACTGCTGTTTGAGGAAACGTATGAGGAGGTGCAAGAAAACAAGACAATCTATGGACAAAGGTAAGGTTTTAAAACTGATTCATATAACATGTAACATCATGGTGTGCGCCGGGAGTCACCTTGAAACCTCTTTGCAATAGCTTTCATATTACCGTGAATGCAATCCAGTAATTAGTGAATGCAATCACAAATACAAGAGTAGTTATTTACTTGCAGGTACTTTTAGCCGAGGGAGATGGTATGATGAGAACAGGTACATCGTTGGGCATTCAAACTTGATGACGCTGCTGGAAGTTTGTCGGCTGTGTTCACATTAGTTTTACTTGTTGACTGGTAATGCTGTCCAGCTGTTCAGATGGTCTAATCATGATTTTTATATTGTATTTGAGTTCGTATTATATTTGAATAAGGATTAAATTACTTTGCAACAATCATTAAAATAAAATATTTTTACAAACAAATTACTAATGCTTGTACAAGTGTTAGTCACCAAGCTCTATGCTAGTCATTTGCACGAATGGCGAACACAGTATGCTGATAATCTGCATAAGCCTCTTCATCATCGGTTGGTGGGAACATAGCGCTAACCATAGCATATACACATGATGGAAGTGGCTGCCGTTCATTTCTACGAATGCCGGGGAAAGCCCAGAATATTGAAGACCTGTAGGCACACAGCCGTCTTTGCGCCATTAACATCTCCTGGATTCTCTCTTGGCTATACCTCTCACATACGACTAGGGTTTCAGCATCAGGATATCTTGGGCCTGTATGTGAAATATAAAGCATTCTGAATAATTGATAGTAATGTGACTTTGTCAACTTCCCAGTTACTTATAGAATAATCTACTAGTATCCAATACATACGGTGATAAGCGCAATAATTGTGGTACATCATTCTGAGTGGTGCAGGCTGCAGTAATTGTTGGATGTTGTCGCATTCAGTTATGCACCTCAAATCTTGCTGGCTGCGGTGCTCCCAGATGGGATGGTCTCTGCAGCAGGTGTTCATAGATGGAACTCTCCATATGTGACAGCTGTTGCAAGTACATATCTCATGCAGTTCCGGTGGAATATATATCTGTAATAAATAATACAATACTACTGTAATTTAATAATTTCTATTATGAGTAGTATATTATCTATTATTATTATTATTTATTTGCTTTTTTGCATTCACCACCAGTCCTATATTTTCTATTACTGTTTGTGTGTTTATCCTGTTTATAAACACACATATTATTACAATAATTGTAATAATATATACTAAATAAATAGTAACCATTTATTATTATGTAGTGTTTACATTCATTTTTTATTACTAAAGGCTTATATATTATTATTCACTGTTCACATTTATTTACTATATTTCCTTACATTACGTTTTTTCTCTGCTGTATAGTTCGTCCAATGGGGTGCTTTGTTTGTGTAAAACACATGTCTGTCTTCATGATGTATGGCTACTATGATATTGTTGTTGTTGTTACCACAATAATATTGTTCTACAAAAAAACCACCACCATGTAGTACTATTATTTACTTAGTCGTCTTTGTACTTTCCTGAATCCATGATGATGATATTAATAAAAATGAAAGAAATGGTAGTAGTAGCTTATAATAATTGTTGTGGTAAATTAAATAACAAACATTGACAACATTGACAATAATAATAATAATAAATGATATTTAATAATAATAAATAAAGTGTTATTTCTTACATCTTCGGGACCTAACTCTACAATCTGAAGCACTGGCTCGTCCTCATACTCTTCAATAATGTTTGCTGCCATAACTATATAAACCTAGCGAAGGTAAATATCAAAATAATTGCTGCAAGAAAAGCGGCTGGGTGAAACATTGCAGAAAAAAATACATCGCAATAATGAGGAAATTGGGATCGCTATATCACAGACGCTCACACATGAAACATGTACGTCTATGGATAAGGCTGCAACATTACGGCGTGACGTCAAATACTCAGGGTGGCAACGGCTGTTCCCGTTTTGGTTGCTATGCCATTTAACATGATTTTCTACCTCTTGTAACTTTAAATTGAGAAGGCATTTCTAAAATATAATGCTACCATTGAGCAGTGCAGGTTCTAATGCCCCAGAAAAGTCATAGCTTTGCTGTGACCGCGGTTCATGTTTAACCGTTTTATAGAGATGTCACGGTGCTACGATTCTAAACATGAATCAAGCACAGGGTTGGATATGGATGTAAAATAAAGTAATATTGCGCCTTTATATAGGGTGAGTGATGCTATGAACAGCCCTTCCTCTCTCTGAGAAATAGCTGATTTAACGAAGGGCAGCATAAAAACAATTCTCTTAAGCTAGTAGCTAGTTTCCTGCAAATCTTCGCTATGTTTAATGTTTAAACAAATCATAATGTTGTTAGTGTTATATCCAACACTACAGAGCTACATCAAACTTTAACTCATGAGTAGTATTCTGACACTATGAAATGAACAGTGAAAACTATCAACCTTTGAGAATGTATGACACAGATTGGTGGGGTGGACACAGTGCTTTAAAGCCAGTTCTTACAAAAGTTTTTGCAAGAGGAGCTATACAACAAATTTTTTTTGGAACTACGAAAAAAGACAAAAAAGTATGGCAATTATGGGTGTGGTTTTCCGTATATGATTGCAAAATATTTTCACTGACAATGCATATAGTGTTCAGCTGTGAGGTTGAAACTATAGTAGTATTGAGTTGGTGAAAGTTTCTCATGAACTTATGATAGGAGGATTGTTCTTCCAGCTTAATGAGATTGAGGTAATGTACAGAATGCAGTAGGCTCCTAGACTTAAACAGGTGCACAAGTTACAGTCAGTTATAATGTTTAGAAAGTTTTACCGTGATGGAGTTTGGAGCTGCTTAATTTTACAATACAAAGTTTAGCCGACCACAACAGTTGATTGTTTCGATTGATGATTTATTCATCTCTCAGTTAAAAATACTGGTTGCCAAACAATATTGAACCAGTTTAGTATCAGTAATAATTGTTTTGACTACTTACATCAATCAGTTTTGAACAAAATATCGAAAAGTGAAGAACACAAAACTTTATCTAAAACCGATTAGCAATAAATTTTATCGTCATAATCTTCTCTGTATAATAATTTGTTTAAATATTTTATACTATATTACAAACCCTAACTGAAGTGATTTTTTCAAAATACCGGAAACAGAACAAAAATAGTCTTCAGCTGCTATTATTGCTCATGAACAAAAACATTTCAAAGTGATGACAAATACTCTTTGAACAAAAGGTTTGATTAGAAGAAGGGTGGTCACGAGATCACTGCGACTGCTTTGTAGATGTGATTGCAATAAAAATGGTCTAAAATTTTGAAGATTTGGTATTATTCTGGCCGGGCTAAAATATATAATTACAATGTTATAAGGTATATAATCATAAAGTTAAACAGATAATTTTTGTATTTCGCTAGAAAACAGCAAATTCGGCTTTATTCCACCGCCCCAAGTGCAAGTTTTCTATGATAAGTGTTGCTGTAGTTAACACAAAGTGTGGGATGACGTTATTTTCATGACCAAATTTTTCTAATGTTGAAAAATCTCCAGCTGTTTTTTTTTACATCCAGTGTTAGAAATTGCTCACACTGGTGCACTACCAGACATAAAATGATGATGACATGAGGAGAAAATGAAAATTTCAAGCTATTCGTTAATGACAAGATCTTTTTGAATTTAATATTGACGAACTTGCTTACAGCTAAGTCACTTCTGCCCGTTGAATATTTGTTTTACACTTTTATAGGACCTAAAACCATTTAAACGCACTTTCCAATTTTTGTCACCACCACCTTATACACCTAACCAAAAGGCCGAAGCAAACAGTTATCTTCAACCATACCCAGTAGCTGGTAGCCCTCCAGTCATTTGTTGGTTCCATTGAGAGAACGATATGGTTATAGAGCTGGTAGTTATTTCTTCTGTAGCAACAGCTATATCTTCACTCAGCTCTGGTAGTTCTGGGTATATAATGTAGAGCTATGTATAATATCTACTATATAAAATGGTGGAACAACACATTCAGCATTGGAGTCTCTGGGGCGCAGGAAAACTATTACATTACATACAGTATACAGCTACATATATATACTCACCATATCCATAGACTTGCACTTCTCTCAGCTCCACACTTGGACCAGTATTAGTTCTTATACTGAAGAGTCTGGTAAGGGGATTCCTATAGGTGCCCGTGTCACACTGTTTTGTGAACTGATCACCCAATGCTTGTACACTATGGTAACAGATGGACCAAAAATATGCTAGCTCTGTATTTGGTTCTTCACTTTTATCATGGCGATTTGTGAGGAGGTAGACATCACTCAGTCTTGATGCTAAATAATTGATACAGTACTAGTTATTATTTACAATCAGAAAGTATTTAAATAGTAGCAAATGACTTCAAGTCATTTTCAACAATGAATGACATATTATTTGTAGAGAGAAGAGAGTCTAAACACAAAATAAAAAATTGGGCATTAATAATCTTCTTGTCAGCTATAAGATGAGTTTCTCGTTATGATCAATAAGGCATAAGCTGTTTCTTCAACTGTAAACAAGAATCTCATGCCTAACTTAAGATTTGTTGCTGAAATTCTTCGAAATAATTTGTGATAAGCTGCTGCCTGGATCTTACAGCTTTCAGAATGCTTGTGGTAGTATAAGTTGAGGCCTGTAGCCATGGAGTACATTTATTCAGCATCACCCCGAGCAACTGGATCTGTCACCTCTTGATATTTTTTCAATCCCCAATCGCTGTCTCATGTCTTTAACACTATTTGTTTGCAGTTGTACCCATGAAGTGCTTTCGTTAGGTTCATAACACATATCTACCTCAACTAACAGAACTGTTGGATAGAAGTTGGTGCAAGGGAAATTTTTGGACAGGTTTGAGTGTTGGGGTCAATTTAGGCTGTAGTTGGCTTGTAATTTTTGCTATGAGTTAAACCCCAGTTTGTATGTAGTTTAATAGCTGATTTATTGATTCACAGATTGGTTTATTTTACCCTTGTTGTTGTCATTCTAACCGATATGAATGCAATTTGTTTCAACTATAATACATATAATTATACATATAATAGTAGTAATATATGAGCAGATTTCCCTACCAAGTGTTTTTTTGTGGATTAGATTTTGGAGGGTTATGCAATGGGTTACGGCGTTGGATGGAGTCGCCGAGTTTATATTGTATTTTATTTGAGGGGTATTTGAGTGGCATTTGAGTGGCATTTAAGTGGCATTTGAGTTTTGATTATTTTTTCACTTAATTTGAGCTTATATGGCGTATAGATTTTGAATGTATGGCATTTAAGTTTTTGATAATGTTTTACATAACTCGAACTCATATAGCATCTTGAGAGAGAGGGGAGAGGAGTTATATCTAGCTTGAATAAATACATTGATTAAAAATGAATCAATATATAATTATATACATTTATTACATAATAAGCAGAGGTAAACCTTCCCATATAATATAGCTAGTGTCAATAAAGACTAAGTAATACAAAGCACTAGGTTTTGTAATGATAATCAATGCAAAGTCTTTTCCTTTACATCGTATCTTAAAAAATCCTCAAATTAGCCTTCTATATGGTTAAAACTTACAGCATTTGGGAAATAATTCTAATAGAAAACATTATATCTATTAAAATTTGCTGTAAATTTTATGTAGTACAAAGCACTATAACCTTCGTTTAATCACTTGAGACTACATATCATCAGCATTCGAGATCAAGTCTATATAAATATATACGATGAATGATTCCTTGTATTATATATATAGTTATAGTTATAGTAACTGTTTTAAAAATAAGACTATTATGAAGGTTTTTGGTTAAGCCAAAGTAGGTTCGGTAGATACTCCATCAGAACACACTCGTCTTTTAGCATAAAAATATGTGAGTCCTCGCTTTATTTGCTTGTATGTCAACATTTTTTTATCCTTTACTACAAATCCTCAATTTTTACCCATAAACGACTTTTTTGTGTTCAATACATTTAGATAACTGTCTTTGTCCAATTGATTAATTCGTTTGTTCAAACCTTTTGAGCTAAACTTGTTTCCTTTCTCTCCCCAGCAATAATAAGATTTAGAGTTAAGCGCAACAATTCCATCTCCGGTAAATTCCTCTTTAAACAATCCAGGTGTTCTTTTTCCATGTTTTAGTACTTTGTCACAACATTCTTGCCCATTCCATTTTAAACCCATTGTTTTGATTCTTAAAAATTCATCCCTATGTTTGTCACAGTATGGTCGTGGAAGTCAATCACCATATTCATTGTAAAACTCTTTTTTCATACTCGGTTTTACCAGTGTTTCTAATGTTCCGCTCAATGCCATGTATGCACTATCTGTATCCATTTCAACATATTGGAAATCACTTCTGTCAATATATCTATAAATAAAAAGATTACTTCGATTATTTGGGAGTTTTACTTACTTATACATAATAATGGTATGGAATTAGGTTTTACTTACTTATCCATAAAGTCGTAGTAAAACTGTAGCATTCTCAGTTTAGCATACTGTAGCACGGAGAAACCCAAGTGTACTGGAACATTCATAGTTAGCTGAAATGATGGTGATACTGATTAGCAAAGTAAACTTGTGGAATATAAGTTTGAATTGCAAAATAATTGTTTTTAAAACTTACTAGTTGTTTACAGGTTACGATTTCATAAAAATCATCTGCTATCTCTTCCATGGAGATAAATTTGTTTCCTCTGATACGAAATGAAGCTTTTCTGGCACCTTCGATGAACTTGATGGTAGTATGTTTTTCTTTATCAGTGATTGTTTTTCCATAAGCAGCATTTCCTACCAACTTGCTAGTAGTAGCGAGTAATTCTTGACTAGGGTCTGCATCTCCCATTCTCCTAGCGTCTGAAACCGATGTTCCAAAAGCTTCAAAAGCTTTTCTAGGAATATATTCTATTAGCTGATAAACTTTGGTGACTTTCATTCCTTGTTTCAAGTACCATTTCAACAAAGGACTCATTAGCAATATCTTATCTCCATACATACTTCCAACTAATGAGCGTTGAGGAGTCTTTAAAAACCCTTCGGCTTCAGCAAAGACTTTCATTTCATCGCTCAAGTGTTCTCTGGTTAACATCGTATTTTTAAAAATCGGAGGCATTTTGGAGAACTTTTCTTCCTCTTCCTCAGGAACTTCGATGTCACATTCAACAAATCCGAAGAATTCCTCTGATTGAATTCTCTCCAACACTTCTTCTTGATTCAGCTTTTTTTCAAGTATTTTAGGGTAGAAAGAATTGTAAAAGGTGTTGACAAATTTTTGTAAATTTGTATGAGTTTTTACACGTTTCATCCAGTCACACTCCCAAATCGAGATTACAGTGTAACCTAATGCTCGAAGATATTCTTCATTTTCCATCGTAGTTTTAAACAGATTTGCTTTTGATTTTCTTCCACTAGCTTGAAGCTCTTGCTCTTTTGCATTGTTATAAGAGCAGTTGTGTCCATGCCAAAAACACCCATGGAATTGAAAGACATGACGATTTTCAATACAGAATCCATCAACTGGTAATCCTCGCTGTCCGAGAGTAACTTCTCCTCCGTTGAGCTGATGTTCGATATTGATTTTTTGAGAACATTTGGAACTGTAACCAGCTATGAGCTACCTTGCTAAATTTTACTGGTTCAGCGACAAAGGAGTTTTCGATTTTTCTTCTTCGAGGATAGCCAGTAGGCATTGATTGCATCATACACCATAAATAAAGCGCATTTGCATCAACTCCATAGATTCTATCACAAACCTTTGCTTCTTTTCCCAACCAATGTTCTCTAATTTTAGTTATACCTTTTTCGTGATATCTATGCATCACTAGACTCGGCCCGCCAACTATGTTTTTCTTTATTAGACGATAAAGTTCTGCATTGCAGTTGTCAATCAAACAAATTGGGAGAGTCTGACGAAACGAGTTACCAAGTTCATCGAAATCCAAGTATGTAGAGAGGTATGGAGGAGGTGGTTGAGGAGCTTTGTTAAACATCCATCAAATCGCTAATCTTGGTAAAGATATACCATCTTTTAACATATCAATCCCATGTTCTCTGTAGATCAATCTTTGTCTTTCCAACGCTTGAACAAATGGTTTTACATCCAAGTTGTTGTACCATTTTAAAAAATCCCTCATTGTCTTCATGTTGTTATCTTTCCATGCTTCTTGACAAATTATATACTCTTCTTCACTGATGTTCTTTTGTTTTAAAGAACTGTAAAAAGCTTCTCTTGGAGGTAGATGTTCTTGATTAAGTTGTTCCAAGTCTTTCATCCATTCATAAGGAAAAAATCCTTTTCCGGCTTCACATTTGTATGCTTTGAGATACATTTCATAGCTATATCCAGGAGCAATGAAGTTTGTGCAATCTAAAAACAAAAAAGATCCTATTCCGATAACAGGCATCTTGGTTCCTTTTTTTATAACAAAATCAAAATCTGTGTCGGATACATCTTTCAATTTTTGAAGCAGTTTTCCTTTCATCACATTGACATCATAAGTCTGTGAATTGAAACCTAGAATAGGGAGTTTTTTCATATAGCTGTACAAATCATCCAGAACTTTTTCAGCTCCTGTTCTCCGTCTGAAACGATTTTTTTCAAAATCACTACGAAACTATTCTTCAGCTTCTTCCAGTCGTTGTAATTCACCTTTTATCTGTTTTATGATTTGCGAAAATTGTTTTTCCAATCGGCTATATGATTCTTCACTAATATCTTCCAAGTATTCAATGTACTTTCCAACGCATTCATCATCATCCCCTTTATTGACAATGCAACACGGGTTGTTGAAGCCTGGTACGTTTGAACAAATTGAGATACTTAAAAGTTTATGCTCATTCGTGTAAATGGTTGTGTCTGTATCTCGATCTTTTTCGCAATTAGGTAACAAACACTCTATGTCGAATGTTGCAAAAAATGGATAGTATCTCAAGGAATCATCTGGCCCGATATCTATCCCGAATTGAATCTTCAGTTTATCGAATATTGTAGCTGTAGGACTGTATTGTCCTCCAGAAAACTGCATAGTTGTTGCCTCTGAGATTGAACATCTGTGTCTTTCCAGATTCCCCAATCTGTCATAACAAGT
Source organism: Cryptosula pallasiana (assembly GCA_945261195.1). NCBI lineage: Eukaryota > Metazoa > Bryozoa > Gymnolaemata > Cheilostomatida > Cryptosulidae > Cryptosula > Cryptosula pallasiana. The sequence continues at coordinate 61,803,862 of OX183130.1, read as the reverse complement.
AGAACAGGTTGGACATCTGTAGGCTTTGACATATCCTTCCAAGTTTGTAATAAGACTGAAGTGATTGATATGAAGATCCAAATATAGATTCTCCTTATAACTGGAGTTTGAATTCCAAATAACTGTTGAAGTCGCATCATCATTTAAAGAAAACACTGTTATCTTCAGTTGAAATGCTCGCTCCAAAAGCATTAAATCACCTTCTGTTACTCCTTTTCCATCACACTTTTTAGCACTATCACCATAGATGAAACTATGATATTGTTGTTGGTACTCCTTCACCTCTTTAATTATCGGATCTTTTGCAAATCCACCGTTTTTTTGTAGTTCTTTGTGTAAAGCTAGACATCTAAAAAAACAAAGATTGTCGGTAATTCGTATTCCTTTTGTGTTTTTTAACATGGTTCGTATGTGTCTGTTGTTAATGAGGTGAGAGGGTAAATGCTCTGGTGGTGATCCAACTTTTCCCATTCCAAGTAGTTTGAAGAAATAAAACGAAATGTTTGTGATTAACATCAATCTCCAAGTCGTATTTGGTCTCCGTCTCAAACTATTTGTACGATGATCAGTCTCCATAACATCAACAAAAAAGTCATCAAGATCTCCTTCAGTTTCAATCAGTTTAGCTTTTGGATATACGGTAGCATTGTTTGATGATGAGTGAAAGTATCGGAGTTCACCATCATTTTTATTTTCTAGTATACAACCTACGCTACAGTTGACTTTCGCTCTTGAGCTCAATTGTCTCCAAACTTTTTTTTAGCAATTCTAACACTCTTGAATCATGATAGTCATTTTGGTAGGTATAAGCTTGGTCTCTTGGAATCCCATCCCAAAGTCTTACATTTAAAAGTTCTATGACTTTTCCAGCTCTATGTTTCGTTTTCATAGCTCCCCAATATCTAGCTATCAAATCATCCCATTCTTCATCTTGAAAAGTTGGAGCTATGCTATCATCAACAATACCTAGGGTTGATACTCGGGTAGGTCTTTCAAAATTTCAATCTTCCATTTCTTGTTCTTCTTGTTCTTCTTGTTCTTCCTCTTGTGCTTCTTCCTCTTCTTCTTCTTCTTCTTCTTCTTCTTCTTCTTCTTCTTCTTCTTCTTCTTCTTCTTCTTCTTCTTCTTCATTTTCTATCATTGGATCATTCTCATTTTCTTCAACTATCTCCTCCACAACTGGCTCTATATCTTGAGCTATTATGTTAGTCTTTGATGATGAAGGTTCAGCACCAAACCCTGTTTGATTGATTGTTTCATCAGGTAAACGAAAACAAATGAGATTTTCTTCTAACCATTTCCAATTAGGGGAAATTTCAGGGGTTTTTCCTTCTACATTCTCCTCCCGATAATTTAAACTTTGTCTACAATAGAAATGTTAACACATAATAGTTGTTCTATAAAACATTCACATACATTTTGTATGAAATGTAACAGAAGAAAAAATGACTTAAATACTATTATCAATTAAAGCATTGGTTTGTATTCGCGTGAAAATAAAATTTGTATTCCCGCAAAAGCAACGGTTTCCATTCGCGTGAAAATAAACTATTTATTCCCGCAAAAGCAATGGTTTGTATTCGCGTGAAAATAAAATTTCTATTCCCGCGAAAGCAATGGTTTCCATTAGCGTGAAAATAAAATATTCATTCCCGCGAAAGCAACGGTTTCCATTCGCGTGAAAATAAAATATTCATTCCCGCGAAAGCAACGGTTTCCATTCGCGTGAAAATAAATTGTTTATTCCCGCGAAAGCATTGGTTTTCGCGTGGAAAAAATACTGATTCATAGTTATATTATAAAGAAGATTGGTATTCATAGAGTTCAACCAGTGCAACTTTAGCTATTTAAGAGCCACTGTTTTCACACAGAAAGCATCCAGTTCTACAACAGCAAGTGGAGAAGCAACATCTACTACACCTTCCATTGCAATTACTAGGAGCTTTCTCTTTATAAAAGGTAAAATTTAAAAAATTTATTATTCCTTATCTAGCAAAAATCAAGATTAGTTTAACTATAATGTAAAGTATGAAATAAATAATCTCTTAGTTCCACATGAAAAGCTTAATTATACATTATTTCTTTCTTTTTTTAGAATACTTGGAGGACTTTTCTGCTTCTTACATGGATTTAGAACCAATCGAAAACAAACAAAAAACACTCAAAACATCCACCAAAAAAAAAAACTCTAACTCTGTTACAAAAGAAACAACAGTAAAGAGACGAGCTCTTCCAAAACTGGTTTTACCTGCACGATCAAACACTATGGAACAAAAAGAATTGCTCACTGATGCTGAAAGGGCTCTCAAGATGGCCAAATCTCTCAAAAAATGGAAGGCATGTGATTTGAAAAAGATTGGAGGGTTTCTTACACTAGCATCACTTCCTGCTCCATCGGTTTTGCAAATAGTTTCTATTGAACAGAATACTGGCACATACGGAAATTACTACATTCTCACCTATCTTGATAATTCAACTGGAACGAATTTTCAGAAAGTCGTTTGCCCTAGTAGAGTAGTTGAAAGCTTCAATGTTGATAACTACCCATTACCTTTCAACATTTTGTACTTGGGTGAGATGGAAAACTCAAAAAAACCAGAGACTACTTACTACAATGTCAAACGTATCAGCACAAAACGCTTAACCACAATGGAAGCTACCGCTGAAGCTGAAAAACTGAGAAAAATGAGTGAAGAAGAACTCAAACTCGCTTACGACATTGAGTATCTCAGCAATTTCAAAGAATGTTCAATTTTTGCTTACATCGAAGTTGTAGAAAGATTCATTCCTTTCCGATTCAATGGAGAAGAATCCATCGTAAATTGCATTCGTTATGTCACTGAAAAAGATGGAAAAAGAGAGACGAGAACACTTTTACTACCAATCAGATACAACGAGGAAGCTAAAAGATGTGCACCTGGTGTGGTGATTTACAAAGGAAAAAAAACAAAGTAAGAATGGAAATCCTATTCCATACCACAATGTTGTCTTCATTTCTTCAACCAACGCTAGTGATTGGGAGCAATATTGCACACAAACAAATTCCAATGAGGAGCTAACAAAAACAAAGAATGAGGATGAAGTTCTTAAGGAATTCCTAGAAAATGAATTACAAGATTTTGATGAACAGCTTGGTGTTGATGGTATGTAAATTCAATATCGAATGCTGACAACATGTAGTCTCAAGCAGATAAAACGAACTATAGTGCTTTGTATTATGCAAAATTTACTGTAAAATTTTAATCATCTAAAGGGTTAATTTGATGATTTTCTCAAAATTTAAGAATGTCATAAAAATTAGATATAATGTTTTCTATTGCAATTATTTAACCATCTAGAGAGCTAATTTGATGATGTTTTTCCAAAATTTTATACAGAAATAGTCATAAATATGCACATAATTATCCATATATTAATGAATGTATAAAAAAAAAAGCCTGTGTATTGATTGTCATTACAAAGCCTAGTGCTTTGTATTACTTACTATTTAATGACTCTAACTATATTATATGGAGAGATTTTCCTTACTTATTATACAATAAATGTATATAATCATATATTGATTAATTTTTAATCAATGTATTTATTTAATGTAGATATAACTCCTCTCTCCTCTCTCTCAAGATAACATATGAGTTCAAATTACAAAAACTTGAATGCCATACATTCAAAATCTATATGCCATATAAGTTCAAATTAAGTAAAAAAATAATCAAAACTCAAACGCCAGTAGTAATATATGAGCAGATCTCCCTACCAAGTGTTTTTTTGTGGATTACACCTCGGGGTTGAGGCAATGGGTTACGGCGTTGAATGAGTTCGCCGAGTTTATATTGTATTTTATTTGAGGGGCATTTGAGTGGCATTTGAGTGGCATTTAAGTGGCAATTGAGTTTTGATTATTTTTTCACTTAATTTGAACTTATATGGCATATAGATTTTGAATGTATGGCATTTAACTTTTGATAATTCTATACATAATTCTAACTCATATGGCATTTAAGTTTTGATAATTTTCTTACATAATTCGAACTCATATGGTATCTTGAGAGAGAGGAGAGAGGGGAGAGGAGAGATGAGAGAGGAGAGAAAAGAGAGGAGAGAGAGAGGAGAGAGAGAGAAGAGAGAAGAGAGAGATTTTTTAGTTTTCTATACATTCATGTATATATGGATAATTATGTACATATTTATGGATATATTTATATCTACATTGAATAATATACATTTATTACATAATAAGTATATTGAATGTTATAAAATATTTTGGAAAATCACCCACGCCCATATTCATTTCAATTTATGTACATATCCATATCCATTCATGCACATGTCCATATTCATGTACATGTACGTATTCATGTCCATTTATACACATGTCCATATTCATGTCCATTTATGTACATGTCCATATTCATGTACATATTCATGTCCATTTATGTACATACCTATATTCATATTTATGCACACGTCCATGTCCAAATTCATGTCCATATTAACATTTTATAGCTATGTACATGTTCGCTTATGACTATATTCAATTCATGCTTTTTGTTGTTGTCATCATAATCTGAAATCAAAAGAAAACAACGCAACTAGTAAATGATAATAAACATCAACGCAATATGTTGATAGTGATTAATTAAAGGAATCATGCCAGCGATTTTGTGTCACAAAAACAGTATATTAGAAAATGTTTCTTAGATACGGAACAGTTTATTGGGTAGTAGCGCTTCAAAAAAGAGCTACAAAAAACTAATCAGTACACAACTCAGTTTATTAGGTAGTAGCGCTTCAAGGAGGTACAAAATACTGATTGCTGACAAACAACAAATTTTAATGCAGATTGGGAGAGGTAGCTTTTTTTAGACCCTATAATCATCCTGATTGCACAGGTTTTAATATCAATACAAAATGAATCTTCCGCCTTTAAAATATGATGAACGTTTTTTTGCTATACCAGAAGAGGAGTATCATAGTTTGATGGAAAAGATCAGTGGTGCTAAATCAACCGACCAAGACAAATTTGCATCATCATTGTATGACAACCCGACAAAAGACAAAATGCTGAGAGATATCGAGAAAATCCAGAATATTTTGGTTGAAACGAATGGAATAGTAATGGGAATCAAAAACGAGTTGCTTGAGCGCAAAAAGACAAATGAAAATGTTCAAAGCACAAAAACCTATCGGAGTGATGTTGGAAAGATTAGGGGAGAGTACAAGCAACCAAAGAGCTGGAGCTCTGCTAAAACACCAAAGCTCTCACCATCATCATTTGATAGAAACACAATTGAGGATGATAGCAATAGAGATTCGGAGAGAATGATGCAACGATTAGAAGAGTTTAAAAAGAAAGTATCCAACATGACAGCTAGCAAAGACAATCAAGCGTTAGGTGTAAAAATATTGTATCGATTGAGAGACTCTGGGAAATACGATCTGGATACTGACAGGATAAAACTCAAGGGAAGATGGCTTAGCACTAAGCTATCAAATAATTTGTTGCAAGATGTACTAACTGATAAAGACTCAATAGGATCAACAAAAGATAACTACAGTAGATTTAAAAGTCTGCTCACCACTCAAGGAATCACAACTGTCAGGAGATCCTCATGAAAAACTTATTTTAGCTACCTAGTTGTTAACTCAAACATCTTAGCAACAACTTATTAGCTCAAACATGACTTTGTTATACTATTTTTTTTGGTTAATGTCATGGTTGAAAAGTCTATGTTTATTGCTAATGCTTGCTAATACATTACTGCTTAATCCTTTATCCAACACCTACAATAATTCTTAGTAATAGTAGTGTAATGAGACTGAGTAATAATCTACACACACCTTGTTCACTCTGTATGCCATAGTACATGTTATTCCTTTAGTTATCTGCAATTACTTCAATTGGATCTGATCCAGATGTTTTATAGTCTTTACTGCTGCTGCGTTTTGTCTCAAACAAGAGTCCAAAGTAGGCATCGTGTCTACAAAATACAAAAAATTGATTGTTACAATTGATTCATTCATTTTCATTGATGTTGTAAAAAAATACACTAATTACATCAAAAAAGTCCTTTTTTCACCTAGAAAATGTATATATTCAGCATTTTGTTGTAAAAAAATACATTATTTACACCAAAAAAGTCCTTTTTTCACCTGGAAAATGTATATATTCAGCATTTTGTTGTAAAAAATACACTAATTTCACCAAAAAAGTCCTTTTGTCACTTGGAAAATGTATATATTCAGCATTTTGTTTAATTTATGCTAAAAATTAGTAAAACTCACCTATAGTGATATGATTGCCTTGAGTTATAGATTAGCTTCTTGAGCTCTTGTTCTGGACAGTTTTCTTTTTCAGCATCATCGAAATATAATATATGTAGTTTGAGTCTTCATTGGTTTGGTATCATCTAAGCAGGAGAAAAGGTAATGTTGTGTAACATTGACTCTTCATTGGTTTGGTATCATCTTGTCTTCAAAATCCATGTAGTTTGAGTCTTCATTGCTTTGCCATCATCTAAGTAGGTGGTAGATCTTGAAAGGAACTCCTGCTGTGTTGGAGAAGTATGCTGTCTTCAAAATCCATGTAGTTTGAGTCTTCATTGGTTTGGGATCATCTAAGTAGGTGGTAGATCTTGAAAGGAATTCTTGCTGTGTTGGGGAAGTATGCTGTCTTCAAAATCCATGTAGTTTGAGTCTTCATTGGTTTGGTATCATCTAAGTAGGTGGTAGATCTTGAAAGGAGTTCTTGCTGTGTTGGAGAAGTATGCTGTCTTCAAAATCCATGTAGTTTGAGTCTTCATTGGTGTGGTATCATCTAAGCAGGAGAAAAGGTAATGTTGTGTAACATTGACTCTTCATTGGTTTGGTATCATCTTGTCTTCAAAATCCATGTAGTTTGAGTCTTCATTGGTTTGGTATCATCTAAGTAGGTGGTAGATCTTGAAAGGAATTCTTGCCGTGTTGGAGAAGTGTACTGTCTTCAAAAATCCATGTAGTTTGAGTCTTCATTGGTTTGGTATCATCTAAGTAGATGGTAGATCTTGAAAGGAATTCTTGCTGTTTTGGAGAAGTGTGCTGTCTTCAAAATCCATGTAGTTTGAGTCTTCATTGATTTGGTATCATCTAAGTAGGTGGTAGATCTTGAAAGGAATTTTTGCTGTGTTGGAGAAGTGTGCTGTCTTCAAAAATCCATGTAGTTTGAGTCTTCATTGGTTTGGTATCATCTAAGTAGGTGATAGATCTTGAAAGGAATTCTTGCTGTGTTGGAGAAGTGTGCTGTCTTCAAAATCCATGTAGTTTGAGTCTTCATTGATTTGGTATCATCTAAGTAGGTCGTAGATCTTGCAAGGAATTCTTGTCTTCAAAATCCATGTAGTTTGAGTCTTCATTGATTTGGTATCATCCAAGTAGGTGGTGTTTGCCATCTTAACTATCCAATCTAAAAAGACAAAAAATAAAAAATATTTTAAAAAATGTGAGCTATTTATTATTATTTAATCATAATACAAAGAAGATAACATTTTTATCAATATCTAAAGACAGGGTTTGTAACACAAACGGATTTGGTTGTAGGAGGCTATTTTCTCCATAGTGCAAGTAGGTGAATTTTTCAACTAGTGGTAAATGAATATTTATTAGTATTTTATTATTTAGATCACAAGACTTGAACAAAATTCAATAAAGTAACAATGAAAACCAAATGAAATCACAATAATATTAACAATAATAAGAATAATAATAATAATCATCATCAGTAAAAATTATTTTTCATATTAAATACAATGAATAATAACTGTTTTATGCTGATAATGAAGTAAAACAATACAATAATGAAAGTTGTAATCATTTTTTGGCTGTAAAGTTCAAAATCAACCTGTCGTTCAAGATGTCATGTAAGGCTAACCTATTTTTTCTCTCGGACCTACGACAAATCTGTCAATCAATGCCAAAAGACTGCGATCTTGAGCGGAAACAGGATAGGTTCTATGAGCATGAAATTATTTAGGAGAGATACTTCTATGGTCAGGCCATATCGTAATAGGTGTAAAGCTTAGAGGCTTACCGTATGCTCTGAGCTTGTGCTAGTAGATGACTCTCTCGTGGTCGACATTAGGCAGCACCCAAAACACGTCCTTTCGCTAGATGCCTGACGCTTCGTCTCCCTCCGCGCCCTTCAGTTATCTCCCTTTCTCCAATGTCCCTTTCGGTACACTTTACACCTTCCCTCCAAGATTATACCAATAATCTTAATGTAGCCCTCACCAGTTGCAACAGATGCAGTCACATCTATGAAGACCTCCAACTGTCACAGATGCCGTCACATCTGGTATACTGCAACTCCTACCAACAAAGAATCCGTTACAAACCAACAGCAAAAACAAAAAACGCGTTATTTATCACCAGTTAATACAACTACAAACAGCATCAAACAAGACACATGTTAAAACAGAAATGGAAAAGTTAGGTGTAACACAATGAAACATTAGTATTCTCAATATGAGAAATTATTAGAATACCAGATCAATTCAGAGCAAACGCATTGCCTGGAGATCCTGTGATATTTTAATACAATTCAGCTGTGCGTTTCTTTCAAGCTCCTTTTTCTGAGCCTTTTTCGTCGATGGCCCTGGGTGTAGACCATCAGACAAATTCCACCACCTGAATTTGTATCTACCCTTCATCCTCTTAAGAACGTACTTATGGGTGAAAGGGGTTATCATCCCCATCCTAGTGTTGGTCTCCACAATTGACCCGTTCAAAGTAATGATTGACTGCACTAAGTGCTTAGTCCATTCTCTGTACAGATGTTCATGGGGTTTAGCTCTGGCAGTTAAATTGTTATAAAAACTAAACTCAACAGGTGTTAATGGGCAGATGACAACATAGATATGGAATTCTCGAAATTTAATAATCATGCTTTCAAAATCATGAGGATCATTGTTTTGTTTCAACACAATTTCCTTGGTGCCCGACACTTTACTAGTCAATGGGACCGGGCCTGCCGACACATAAACAATTGATTTGAGCATTAAATTTCTCCGAGTCCATAAGTAATTGAACAGAGTATGCCAGTCTGCACCAGGAATAGAAATTGTGTGGTCAAAAAGATGAGGCGTTATTCCTCTAACCATGCTGTTACCCACTAAGTATACCCTGAGCTTCTAAAACATAAACACAAAGACAAGAATTGTTAAAAACTATAGGTTTAGTCTATCTCTGGGCTTGATATTTCTGCCTGATCTCGATTGCCTAGTGATCTGGGGAGATGGCCCATTTGATTTGTTGTATGCTCCCTGAGAAGGATTTCTACGAGAGCTGTCTGCATTGTAGCCCATCCTAGGTGGCGACTCAGCTGTTTGGTTTGCCCTTGGAGATGCTGTCGCATCACTCAAGGCTTTCTGTTTACTCAGTGGCAATGCCGACACAATGCATGAGCTATTGGTTACAGGTGGTTGAGAAGTTGATGTTTCCTGTCCTTGATCCAACAAGACATGTAATTGCTGCGGTGAATCTGATGTGTCCGGACGAGTGGAGCTATGTTTTCCTTGATCCTCGCCCACTTGCACAAACTTCCTGTTCCTTCGTAACAAGGCGCCTGTATCTGTTTTCAGAGCTACTCACGATCAGAGGCCGCTGTTACCACTGTTGTGCAAGGTTTCTTCCCAGGATCAGTCAGAACTACGGGTGTTCCCACCATTATTGGTTCTCTTTCACTAACTCTGTGCCTAACATTATAGTTGTGAGCTTGTTTACCTCGATACTCAGCCTCATACGATCTGAGCTTCTTCACATCGACCGGATTATTGACCAGGTATCCCATTGAATTAAGCCCTAGCCCATTCAACAATTGCGCTGGAGAGTATCCATTCTGTAGCGGACTATCATTATAACACATTACCGCAGACAAAATGTCCGAGTTTTTTGTTGCCAACTTCTTGAAGGTCTGCACCGCTCTCTCAGCTTGTCCATTGGACTGGGGATTCCTTGGAGCACTGGTACGATGGATGATATCCCATTTTTTCGTCAACTTGGCAAACTGTTCCGACACAAATTGGGGGCCATTATCAGAAACAAGAGTGTTTGGGACTCCTATCATACAGAGTATTTTGTTTACCTTCCGACACAAAACAGCGGCATTTGCTGGAATACACTTCTCGGCAATCATAAACCGACTGTAATAATCGGAGATAACTAGATAATCATCTCCATCTTCCAAGGTGCAAAAATCCATAGACAGTCTCCACCAAGGTCGCTCCGGGAGAGGTGAAGAAATCATCGGTTCCGCAGGAACTCTGCGGTACCTGACACACACACTACACCGCTTCACCATTTCTCGAATGTCCGTCGACATTCCTGGCCACCAAACTGCCTCCCTTGCTCGTCGAGCACACCGGTTTTCACCGAGATGGCCCTAGTGTATCTCTCTCAGAACTCTTTCTCTTTCATCAATGGGAATGAACATCCTGTTGTAATAAAATACAATTCCTCCAACGACCGTCAAATGTTCCTTAAAAGAATGAAAAATCTTCAAATATTGAGGTAGATCCTTATAATCTGGCCAGCCATTGTGCACATATGACATTAACTGACCTCCAGTAAGGTCACACTCTGTGGCTGTCACAAGAAGTCGTCTTCTGGCCAAAGATATTGGAAGTTCCTCAATCATTTCCTGAACTAATAAAGGCTCTGGGTCTGACTCTTGCTTGCTATTCACTGGCGCTCTACTCAAGGTGTCTGCAACCACCAGTTTACTTCCAGGGGTATATTTGACCTCATACAAGAACCCCATCATGCGCAATCGAAACCTCTGCACCCTAAGTGGAAGCTTGGACAGCTCTTTCTCTGACATTATGGAAACTAGAGGTTTGTGATCAGTTTCTATCGTGAACTCTCTTCCAGCCAAATAATAGTGAAATTTCTCTGCTGCCCAACAAATTGCTAGTGCCTCTTTCTCAATTTGCGTGTATCTCTGTTCTGTATCTGACATCGCTCTTGATGCCAATGCTATCGGCTTCATCCCCTCATTTGTCCTCTGAAACACAGCTGCCCCTAACCCAAAGGAGGAAGCATCTGTTGACAGCCAGGTCTCTGCTTCCAAGTTGAACGGGGCTAACACGGGCGGCGAGGACAGTTTCAGCTTAACAGTATTAAAATCTCTCTCTATTTGAGAATCCCAGATCCATTCATTCTCCTTCACCTTTAACAAAGCTCTCAGATTTACTGTATCAGCAGCCAAACTGGAAGTGAACTTCCCCAAGTAATTAGTCATTCCAAGAAAACGTTTAAGCGCTTTCCTATTGTTCGGCGTCGGAAAACTTTTAATTGCAGCTAGCTTCTCCGGATCCGCATGTATACCATGTTCATCAATAACATGGCCCAAAAAGGTCACCTTTCTCTTAAAAAACTCACATTTCTCATCGTTTAATGTAATTCCAGCTTGCTTTAATCTGCTTAGGACCTCATGGATCTTACAGGCATGACTTCGTTCATCTTCAGTATGAACCAGAATATCATCCATCTGGCAAACCGCACCTCCAATACCCTCCAGAGCCCTCTGCATCTCTCTTTGAAATATCTCAGGAGCACTTGATATTCCAAATGGAAGTCTCTTGCATACATAACGCCCAAAAGGAGTGAGAAACGCAGTCAGCTTTTGAGACTGCTCATGAAGACGTAATTGCCAATAACCGCTATCGGCATCCAATTTAGTAAACACTTTTGAATGTCCTAAAGCTGCAATTGTTTCATCTGTGGCCGGTAAGGGATGATACGCACTTTTAACTGCTTTGTTCAACCTTGTAAAATCCACGCAGACCCTGATCTTACCGTTTTTCTAAGGTACCACTATACAGGGGGCACACCATTCTGTCGGCTCGTCAACTTTTTCAATGACACCAAGTTTCTCCATTCTCAGTAGTTCCTCTTGCAATGGCTGTCGCCTTGCAGCAGCTACTCTTCTTGGTGTCACCTGAGCATAAGGACTGATTCCCTCTTTCAGCTCAATTTTCACTTCTGAACACATAGTTCCCAGCCCAGTGAATAAAGATGGAAATCTCCTCTTCCATTCCTGGCTTACAATTTCCTCTACAACTGTGAACAGATTGAACCTCTTAATACTAGGCTTCCCTAACAGGGGCCGGAGTAGTCCCTTAACTACATACACCTCTTCATAGTGTGTCATTGTTTTGTAGCGCAGCTCTACAGTTGCGAGCCCAACTGCCTCTAACTGAGTGTTACCAGCTCCCATCAGTTCTTTATCTGATTTTCTGAGCTCCAGATTAAGCGTCTCACCTAGAGTAACTGGAATAGCCGTAACAGCTGCACCCGTATCCACCTTGAATTCAACAGGAACAGCATTCATTTCCATATTTACATACCATGCTTTTTCGGTTTCGGTTATAGTGTCCATGTAGTGTTCTTTTGTTTCTTTTCCTAGTCATAGCAAACTCGACCCTAGGTAGAGACTGTCCATTCTATCGTCATATTCTTCCTCTTCGATTTCGACTACTTGTGGTTTTGCCTTACACATTTTGGCCCAGTGGCCGAGGGACTTGCACTTGTTGCACTTGGAATTTTCTGCCGGACACCTTCCTTTAAAATGTTTCCATTTACCACATCTCATACATAGCCTGTCCAAGTTCTTTGTTTGTACAGCTCTTCCAAATCCTGAGTCTTTTCTACTAGTTGCTCCTCCCTCTGATTTTTGTCGTATGAGATCGAGGTTTCCATCGGAGTCACTGTCCTTCAAACCTGCCCCACTATGACTCATCAAAGCCATCTGCTTTTGGTTAGCCACATACTGTTTTGCTTTCTGAATGCATGTTCGAAGAGTTAAATCAGGCACATCTATAAGATATTTTCTGAGTTCTGTGTCTGAAACCCCTACCACAATGCGATCTCTCACCAAGTCATCTTTCATTGTGTCATACTCACAGTTCTCCGCTTGTACTTGCAATTGGACGATAAACTGGTGAATTGACTGTCCAGGCTCTTGAACCATTTTATTAAAAATTGATCTTTCAAAAATAACATTTTTCACTGGTTCAAATAAGCATCAAACATTCTGATACAATTCTTCAAAGTTTTACAATCTGATGATGATGATCCAAAAGTAAATTGGTTGTAGACCGGAACGGCATCACTTCCCATAGCCATAAGCATGTGTGCGATCTGCCCATCAGCCGTTAAATCTGTAATTTTCTTCACTACCTGGTAAATTGCAAACTGACTTTTGAAAACCTTCCACGCAGAAGCCAAGTTACCGGCTGAGAAGTTCAAAGGCTTGACAAACCTATCGGTTTTCGTTTATGAATCCATCCCTATCGATCAATAATCGCTAAGAACAGCTTGGGTCTGTCCTACCAACTGCAATCACTCTTGATCACTATCTGGGATTCAACCAACTCCCTGTGATAACGTTCCTTATTATAATTCTAATTTTAATATCGATTAATAATTGATGTCCAATTCAGTCAAATTCAACATCAATTTCAACCACAAAGTCAAAGAACAACAATTATTATTATTTATACTTATCAACGAGAAAAGTCAATCGACTTTTATTTCCACTAGAACAATTCCACTTCTGATACCATGTAAAGCTTAGAGGCTTACCGTATGCTCTGAGCTTGTGCTAGTAGATGACTCTCTCGTGGTCGAAATTAGGCAGCACCCAAAACACGTCCTTTTGCTAGATGCCTGACGCTTCGTCTCCCTCCGCGCCCTTCAGTTATCTCCCCTTTCTCCCCTTTCTCCAATGTCCCTTCCGGTACACTCTTATATAGCTAGTACAACCTAGCTATATAAGAAGCACCGCTTTTACACAGAAAGCATCCACTTCAACAACAGTGACTGAAGGATCAACATCTACTACAACTACTAGGAGACTTTCTGTATTAAGGTAAGAAATGATAAATAATTATTCAACACTAGTTGAAGAACTCAACTAGTTGCACTATGGAGTTATCCTCCTATTACGATATGGAGTCGTTCTCTTGACCATAGAAGTATCTCTCCTAGATAATTTTATGCTCATAGAACCTATCCTGTTTCCGCTCAAGATCGCAGTCTTTTAACATTGATTGACAGAATTGCCGTATGTCCGAGAGAAAAAATAGGTTAGCATATTAAATGATGCCTTGAAATACAGGTCGATTTTGAACTTTACAACCAAAAAATGATTAAAACTTTCAATATTTTATTATTTTACTTCATTATCAGCATAAAACAGTTATTATTCATTGTAAAAATAAATAATTAGAGCCTTTTACTAGTGTTAAATAATTAATTTTATTTTTTACCTTAACTCTACGTGGAGTCCTCCTAGTGGTTGTAGTGATCTAAATAATAAAATAATAATAAAAACTAGTTCCAAAGAACTAAATGATTTAATTGACTACGGACAAATAATTATTTTAGCACTTGTTACCTCGATGCTGGTTGCTTACATGGTGTTTCATTGCTATAGCGGCAGGAGTGTTGATGTTTGAGCAGGAAGATGTATCATTAAATGTGTTAGGATTGGGTCTTCTATCATCAATGTGAATGCCGTTGGTGGTGAAATCGGTGGTTGTAGTGGAGATAGTGTTGATGTTGTTGGTAGTTGTAGTTGGTTCAATATGGAGCTTAGGAAGTGCTTTGGAGTGTGACGTCATCATACCTGCAAAAAAAGTAAAAGAACTTAGTTTAATGATGTAAATATACTGAAATTATTATAGTGTTAAATAATTGCTTAATATTTATTTTAAAAATAAATAATTAGAGCTTTCTACTAATGTTAAATAATTGCTGATTATTTTTTACCTTATCACCACTTAGAGCCAGATGATTTAATTAACTAAAGACAAATAATTATTTTACCATTTCTTACCTTGATGCTGGATGGTGTCCGAGTAGCTGTAGTAGATGATGCTTCTCCGCTTGCTGTTGAAGAACTGGATGCTTTCTGTGTGAAAACAGTGGCTCTTAAATAGCTAAAGTTGCACTGATTAAACCCTATGAATCAGCATTTTTTCCAATGCTTTCGCGGGAATAAAAACTGTTTTTTTGCGTGAATAAAAAACAATATTTTCGCGGGAATAAATAATTTATTTTCACACGAATGGAAACTGTTGCTTTCGCGGGAATAAACATTTTATTTTCACGCGAATACAAACCGTTGCTTTCGCGGGAATAAATAATTTATTTTCACACGAATAGAAACCGTTGCTTTCGCGGGAATAAATAATTTATTTTCACGCGAATGGAAACCGTTGCTTTCACGGGAATAAATAATTTATTTTCACGCGAATAGAAACTGTTGCTTTCGCGGGAATAAATAATTTATTTTCACGCGTATGGAAACCGTTGCTTTCGCGGGAATAAATAATTTATTTACACACGAATAAAAACCGTTGCTTTCGCGGGAATAAATAATTTATTTTCACGCGAATGGAAACCGTTGCTTTCGCGGGAATAAATAATTTATTTTCACGCGAATAGAAACCGTTGCTTTCGCGGGAATAAATAATTTATTTTCACGCGAATGGAAACCGTTGCTTTCGCGGGAATAAATAATTTATTTTCACGCGAATTGAAACCGTTGCTTTCGCGGGAATAAACAGTTTTTGTTCCCGCGAAAGCATTGGAAGAAATGCTGATTCATAGGGTTTAATCAGTGCAGCTTTAGCTATTTAAGAGCCACTGTTTTCACACAGAAAGCATCCAGTTCTTTAACAGCAAGCGGAGAAGCATCATCTACTACAGCTACTAGGAGACCATCCAGCATCAAAGTAAGAAATGCTAAAATAATTATTTGTCTTTAGTTAATTAAATCATCTGGCTCTGAGTGGTGATAAGGTAAAAAATTAGTGTAGTTTTTACAACAAAATGTTGAATATATACATTTTTCCTGGTAAAAAAAGCACCTTTTTGGTGTAATAGTGTATTTTTTACAACATATTTATAAAGCAAGTATTTTTTGTTTTGTTTTAGATATATGAGAGAGAATCAAAAACACTTGGTGAAAATAATGCTCAAGAAAGAACAAGCTGAACAATGTAACTTGGTGAGTTATTTCCCTTTTCTAATAATGTAAACTATCCAATGTAACTAGAACTATAATTCCAATTCATGTAATTATTTTACATTTTTGCTTAATCATTCTATACTAATACATAACTTTTTTATTTTAGTTCATTACGAAATTAAAAGCACATAGAACAGAAGTCTTCCTTCCTAAGATATAACATCAGTACATCAAAGACATCATTGTAAAGGAACAAACTATGCATTAACTGTTATTACTTTGTATTTATTACAAGTTGTAGTGCTTTGTATTACTTAGTATTTACTGACTCTAGCTATATTATATGGGGAGATTTTCCTTACTTATTATGTAATAAATGTATATAATCATATAATGATTCATTTTTAATCAATGTATTCATTCAATTTAGATATATCTCCTTTCTCTCTATGTAGATATAAATATACCCATAAATATGTACATAATTGACCATATATACATGAGTGTATGGAAAACTAAAAGATCTCTCTCTCTCATCTCTCTCTTTCTCTCTCTCAAAATACCATATGTATGTATGTATGAATGCATTGATTGTCATTATAAGTTGTAGTGCTTTGTATTACTTAGTATTTACTGACTCTAGCTATATTATATAGGAAGATTTTCCCTACTTATTATGTAATAAATGTATATAATCATATAATGATTCATTTTTGATCAATATATTTATTCAATGTAGATATATCTCTTCTCTCCTCTCTTTATGTATATATAAATATACCCATAAATATGTACATAATTAACCATATATACATGAATGTATAGAAAACTAAAAAATCTCTCTCTCCTCTCTCTCTCCTTCTCTCCCTCTCTCCTCTCTCTCTTTCTTTCTCTCAAGATCCCATATGTATGTATGTATGCATTGGTTGTCATTACAAGTTGTAGTGCTTTGTATTACTTAGTATTTACTGACTCTAGCTATATTATATAGGAAGATTTTCCCTACTTATTATGTAATCAATGTATATAATCATATAATGTTTCATTTTTGATCAATATATTAATTCAATGTAGATAAAACTCCTCTCTCCTCTCTCTCTTCTCTCTCCTCTCTCTCAAGATGCCATATGAGTTCGAATTATGTAAAAAAATTATCAAAACTTAAATGCCATACATTCAAAATCTAGCTGCCATATGAGTTCAAATTAAGTAAGAAAATAATCAAAACTCAAATGCCACTTAAATGCCACTCAAATGCCACTCAAATGCCCCTCAAATGAAATACAATATAAACTCGGCGAATTCATTCAACGCCGTAACCCATTGCCTCAACTCCAAGGTCTGATCCACAAAAAAACACTTGGTAGGGAGATCTGCTCATATATTACTACTAACGCCTCTTAAATGCCACTTAAAGGGATAGTCAACAGAGAAAACTAAATTTTGATACAAACTTTGAATAGCAGTAACAATAAATATGGGAGTATCTTTGTTGTTTTTAACATTTTAGTTTGTGAGATTTAAGGGAAAATGCAAAATCGCATTTTGGATATCGGCAATACATTCTTTGGTTCGTCACCGGGATTGGCGTACACCCCAAACGCATTCATATCCTTATATGATTGAATTGTCATAATTGTCAAGCTATCATTTTCCAGTGTTGTTACACCCTTAGTTTCCCCAATTCACGTATTTTTGCTCTGTGGACTACTAAAAAAAACATTGAAATATTAAATATTTTTAGTTATTAGGGGCCATCCATTGCTGAAACCATAATAATTAATTTTTTGCCAGTCACTTTTATAATAAAATTATAATTAATAATAATAATATTTAGTATTTTAGTAGTATTATTCTTATAATAATATTACTAAATAAAAAAATGCTAATAATATTTTTGATATTTGTATTTCATAATCATAACAACATCATACATAATACCAATAGATATATGCAATAATAGCGCTTATTATTATTAATAATGATCGATGATAGGAGAAGTTGTCCGTGATAATTATTGTCATCACTGATCACTGATATAGCCTAATGTGAAATAGCCACAATGCTGATAAGTATCTGTGTAATAATGACGAGGCGTGCAAGCCGGTCCCGTCATATTAGGGGGTCACTCACAGTCGCGCTCCAGCAGTGGTGGTTTACTAATGTCGCACAAGTTGAATGCACGCTATGTCTGTGCGGGGTGTACCCTCGTTATAGACAACAATGTAACGAGTCTTTGGCGATATTTCTAACAGCGCGAACTTCAAAGTAGATTTGTGCAAACTTGACAGTTTTATACTGCTATTTTTATACTTTTGGAAAGTTTTACAATAAAATTTGGTCCCCTATTGGGAAAATCACTGTCTTTTGGTAGCTTACGTATTAAATTAGTGCTACCTAACCATTCCAATATCAAATAAACTAGCATCAAAAAATGTCATTTTTGGCTTTCTCTGTTGACTATCCCTTTAAATGCCACTCAAATGCCCCTCAAATAAAATACAATATAAACTCGGCGAATCCATCCAACGCCGTAACCCATTGCATAACCCCAGATTTTAACCCCACAAAAAAACACTTGGTAGGAAGATCTGCTCATATATTACTACTTATAATATACAACAGATAGTAGGAGGTTTAATTTTTACTGGTCTTTACTATGCGCTACTAGTTTTCATTGTAACACAATTGGGACATACTCATCTATTAGAGAAAAAGTATGCCAGTCCTCATCTGATGAGCAATACATCAGCATGTTTCCATCTTTACTAGCGAAACTTCAGTCTTTTCCTATAAGCAAACTTTTTATTCTAAAAACCTTCAGGCAGGTGTTTTTATTCAAACAATTAATTTTCTTCTGTAAACCTTTCGAACTGAACTTGTTGATTTTTACACCTCAGCACTAGTAGAATTTCGAGCTGCAAGTGATGATTTTATTTCCCTTAACCTCTTTTTTGAACAAACCCAGCCGTCCTTCTAAAACAATTTACCACTCTTTAGGACAGCCCTGGGCAATACACTACTTTTTTGATGCTTGGATCCTCACAAATTCTTCTCAATATCTGTGGCGGTAAAAAGATGGAAGCCAGATGACCTAAATGGCATAAAACTCATCCTTAATACTCAATTTCACCAATATTTCTAGAGGTCCACTCAGAGCCAAGTACTAGAGATTTGTTCTGTCAGCATAACTGTAAACTAAAGTTAAGAATGATATTTTGCATTTATTTGGCGTGCATGTAATAGGCATTATTTGAGAAAGCAAGAAAAATGCTTGTTTATCCATTAGTTGTAGTAAAAACGCCAACATCAGTAGTATTATAACAACAGTTTTCTCCCTCTGGGTATTTTCTCTTATAGGCTTATGTCACCGATCTGCCTCAATCTTGGTATCTTAAAGTGTTTTTAATCCGCATATAGGTTGCTTCTGTAGTGACCCCTGTTGGCACATGAATACCTCCTGTTACTTGTTACTGATTTTGAAATATACCTCGCTTGTGAAACAAGAAACAAGTGAAGATAGAATGCTTATTATAGCTAGTCAGTGTAAAGCTGAATGAAATTGATTTAAGATACCATGTTTATTATGTAAATAGATGCAGTTGATGATATTGTAATGGAGTTTACATAGTGCGACCACTGTGTTGGTTATCTGCAGGCATCGCTTACTAAACTAGTTGCGATTTGCAGCTAGTATGCTGTTGACCACAGGCAGTGAGTCACTCGAATGCGCTAGCTGAGCAAGTCCGAGTTTTTTCGGTGGATAGCACTGTTAGCTGCGGCGGCGGAAGAAGATGCTAGATGCTGAGTCAAGGAAGTTTCCGCATTTACTAGATGATTACCTTGCGCATTTATGACTAGTTAGTATATTTATTACTGTTTTGTGTAGCGTCTGCTTACTGTTGTTTTTTATGTTTACTCATATATGTATGAACTGATTTATTTCAACCACTTGATTTACATATTCTACTGCACAAATGTAGAGACACTTTAGCCCAGCGAGCAGAGTTGATTGTGAGCTTGGACAGAGAGCTTCTATACAAGCTTTTGTATCTTGAGCTTATTAAAATATTCATAATCTAAAACTTTGTGTGTTCAGTTTGGCAGATTGCCTGGTATTGCTAGTTCTTCTGCACATGGCAGAATACGGAGCTATCTTCACTACAGATAACTGTGAAGAGAGCCATCACTACTCATAAGTAGTGCTCACTAGCAAGCATTGCTATGCATCTGCTGACTCGGTACACTTCTCTAGTAGCTGTTTGGTAAAGGACTGACAAAAACCTTTACAATATCAGCATTAGTAGTATAAGATGGGCAGATCGATCCACCTGGGTACTTATTGGGAGTGCTATCCAAGCTGTTCACTTGAAATCGGTATTTATTGTATGGCTTGTTAGTGTAAATGATTGAAGGCAGCTGCGATATTGTTGCTCTTGTCATTTATTTTATCTCTTTTTTACCTTTGGTACATGAACCTTTTCCTCTCCTGAATTTTTTAGTATAAGGTGAGCAGATCAGGTCACCTATGTTATTTGGTGATTTAATTTAAAGTCACCCTATGGAGCTAACCTCTGATTTACAGCCCTGTTAACCTGTCATTTTTATGCATCGGTATTGCTCACTTGCAATTTTTGAGAACTCTATTTATGGTATAATATAATAATTGAAATGCTTACAATAATTGCTATAAATCCAAATTTTGATAACATCTCAGCGATAGATGTGAAAAAAGTTAAGAACTCAATGAAATGCTTATAATCTTGTACATACCTATTTGTATACCATCACACCCAAAACAATTTTAGCATATTCCGCATACGTGTTTGCTATGAGAAGTGCCCTCATTTCTCTTTTTTCATTTTGGCAAAAAACTATCTGGTGAAAGCGCTACAGCTTCTTTTCCTTGGACTCTTTTTTGAACAAACCTTCCTACAATCTTGTTGTAAAAGAACATGGTGCACATGTCAAAGTTTGAGACATGACTTCTTTTGTCACTGTAAATGAGTTTACCTTTTGATGGTGATTTCACTTGCTCAGCTCAAAGGACTGCCTCTTCCAACAACGATGTTTCTGTAGTCACTCATTTGATATTGCAACAATTTGTATATCAGGATTTTTAAATGCACTCAAGTGAAGCACAATGCACAATGATGGGCGCTAAGAAAGATTTATACTTTCAATGATCATGATTGAGCAATCAACGCATTGAACTTGTCTCGCCTTGCTATTATAATATTGCCATCAATACCTACAGCCCCCATGATGGCAGGCACAAGGGTCTTTTCAATGAACAGAAGGATTCACTCTTGCAAATGGCTTGATTCTTATTGCTTGAGAGACTTAGCAATTTCAAAAGCTCATCCATACTGTTTCATTTTACATGTTTTCAAACTCTGTAGACATCTTTGTCACTGTTGTAATCAACTTTGAATGCAGTCTTTTATTACCCAATAATTCTTTTACACCTCTAAAGTCATAATAGCAAAATCTTTAGAAATAGCTTCCGTATTAGCCTTAAAAAAAATGACAATAGGTATAGCATTACAAGAAAAAAACAACTTGTATATTACAGTTTACTTATTGATAAAGTGCAATCGATTTCTGTCTGGTTTCTACGAACAACTACTACTCTCGAGTATTATGCCTCTCTCGAAAGGGGACACTGTGCTGCTCGACAGTGAAAACTAGGTAAACACAGCCGGATCATTTAGCATAGGCTGAGCCTAAGGCTCAAAAAAACTACACGAAGTGTGGTTTAAATAGTGGCTTTATTCCTCAACAACCAAAGTCCTAGGGTGACAATCCATTAGGGTTATCGGCAAGACATGAGAAATGAATGCACTAAATGGAACTAAAATCAGTCCTCTTATAAGTGAACTGATGGGAAATAATTAGCATATTATATATAAGAATACTAGCACAGGAAGTTGATAAGCCAATACAAAGAGTTATATAAATAAAAAAATGAATTAGGTAAGGTAAATATTTAAAGGTAAATGGTGCCAAATGGCTAAAGAGTATCGTCCTGTCTCCCACTCAGTAAACTGATGGGAAACACTACCTACGGAAAAACAATCACTGACAAAGAAATACAAAAATCCCGTGCATAGACAATTGGATTCGCACAAACACAAACGGAAAAATTGCAGGTCCAAACGCCTAAAATACAGATTAAGAATTTCTAACTCACAAGTTTAAAGTTTTCATTTCGTGCTTCTCAAACTACCAATTTTTAACTTGTAGTTCATAATATAGTCATCTTTAAATTTTAAACTGGTAAACCCGCCCTTCGTAAATTTTTAGTCTGTAAAGTGGCCATCTAATGGTTTGAAACTTTCAATTACCTAATGACTAGTTGAATTGTAGACTTGTAACTTGAAAATTTGCAAACTTTTGCCACCTTATTTGGAGCACGTTACTATATATTCATGAGTGAAAAGATATCCATATGCATATCTGATCTTCATGAAGGTTATAAAACTATGCTTGCACTATACCAAAAGCCAGATTTTAAAAGAAAAAAACTTTCTGATAGCAATAAGTGCAAATAAAATGGTTGCATTGTGACCATCGAAATAACATTGAGTTTATAACACCGTTAGTGTTTCTTATTCGCTCTCTTTTTGTAATTGCAAGCGGAATGAAAATAAGATTAGTGATAACATGGTTGTTAGAAGAGAAATGGATGAAACATTTGGTGAACTCAAAAACATTGATAATGGTTGATAAAGTATGTGAATAATCCTTACAGCGTATCGTCATGTCTCAAATCAACATTGCTAATTCCTATCACTCCTGTAAACGTTAACATGACAACGATTATAACTAAAATATGTTTTACTTGTTATATCTATTAAAACTAAACAAATGCATCCAAGCACCGATTAATTAAAGTAACAATGATAGAGGCAAACAAATACTAACCGGTGAATTAGTAAAATAGCCACCAAACTGCATGCCAAATAGAGTCTAGTCTGCATCAAAAGTTTTTCCAAGCCAACTGAGGCCTAAATTATGATTAAGCCAGGATCTAAATTAAATTCCACAGTCTGCATTGTCCCAACAATCCTATTAGTGGAGGTAAGTCTGTGGATTGAGCAAAAATAAAGGAATTTTGAGTAAAACTACAAACAAACAGTGTCAAAAAATGATGTCACACCCAGGGATAGAAAAGTACTAGGAGATAAAAATTCCAGGACCAGGACTAGAAGGTACAGATCTGCTCTTATAATACTACAGACACTAATGTTGCTAAGGTTAGTAAAATTAGATAGCTTGCTCTGACAGGATGTTACAATACTTTTATTAGTAATGATACAGGCACCAAGTTGTTTAGCAACATCAAAATAAGAATTGTTTATTGTTTATTACACAACTATATAAAACAAGTATTGTTGAAGTTAAACTAGATGAATTATCGCTCTTGATAACTATTTGCTACTTCAAAAACAAATAAATAGTGCTATTTAACAAAAAACTTGCAGGAACCTATTTATTTTCGATTTTAGTCACTGGTAATATTAATATCCTCATCGTTTACTGAGTGTTAACTTGTGTTCAGATAAAAACACATACAGGTTAGTTAAAATGATTATTAAATACTTTTTTACAATAGCTATAATTTGGAGTCGTACATTATGTTCCCATGGTGCGAATTCATTCGGGTTGAACTCATAAATCGTCCATTCGGGTCATTGGAATTGTGACTCATACGAGTTGGTTCGGGTTCGCTCGTGTTGGCTCAGTGCGTTTCCTCAAACCGAATTCGTTCGGGTTGAGCATTGATTAGGATCATGGGAATCGTTCGTGTTGATGAATTCGAATTTGTTCGGGTTGCTCTTCTGAGAAAAGGCATTAAACTGGTGATTTGGCAGTAAATCAGTTTTTGCATATTTTTCAACTGCAGTTTTTACATTCATATAATAATAATCCTCTGCAAGTTTAACAACAGCTTAGTTATAAATTATTTACCATTTGTTCGGGAAACTGAATCATAGCTTTGTTTCATAAAAGGGCAAACTGAATTATTATTATTTTGACACTTGCCAAAAAAAATTATTTTTTATTATTTGGAAATAATTCATTTATTATTATTAATTATTTATCATTTCTTATAGCTATCATTATATTGATTAATAATCATCTATAATTATTAGCAATTGCTGCTTTTATTATTATTCACCTACTTACTACTATAATTATTTTATGCTGTGAACATTTCACAAATTTGACTCGTACTACTACTTAGTAATACGAGCGCAGTTGTTTACTATCTCACTACAATCAAGTAATTATTGCACTCGCTACTCATTGTAAAGGGAGGACAACTCCCGCAAATTATTCCAATTCGAATTATCTTAGGAACGGATTGGAATGCCAACCCGAATGAATGCTAACCAACTCGAATGAACGTCCGATCCGAACAAATTCGCACCATGGGAACATAGTGATAGACAGTTACTAGCACCATGATGCTAATGAAATTATATTATGACTGAGCCAATCAATGTCAATGTACCTAACCTTTGTTTGCTGTTCATTCTGCTGACTTGTTGATGTAAGTAAACAAAAAATAACTTGAACATGATATCACTTTTTACAAAAGGTCTTTTATTAGCACCCCAATTGCTTTGTTTGCAATACTAAATGATAACCATCAACACAAAAAAACTTGAACAGTATAATCACCACATTGTGTATTGCTTATACAGTGTTTACAATAATTGATAATAATTTTATCATGTTTGAAGTTATTACAACCGATTCCATCTTTAATGGTAACAAAACAGCATTAAAAGGTAACTGTAATCTAAGTAATTATAAAAATGGTGAAACTTTGATATGTGCAGCAACAGCTTAATAGCTTCTGCCATATTTAGGCAATTAAGGCAAATATATCTAGAGTTGATAGGTATTTCATGCAGTTGTAATCTTAAATGGTATCGAATTTTTCACTCTTTATTGGAGAGTTTTCATTTGCAAAACATTAATTGCCTAGGGTACAGTCAGTTTAAATCATTGTAAGGAACTTCTGCTATTTCAAAGCTTAACATCGGATATAGTTTTACAGTAATTTTTGTTTTGTTGAGAAAACTTTTGTAGTGGTAGTCGTTGATGATTTTTATTTTTCGTCAGTTTGGCAGTAAGTTTTCAATGGTTGTGCACTGCCTTTGAATGAAATTTCACTAAATAAAATACAATTTTGACTCAAACTTTTAACTATCACTATAACTGCTGCTACTGCACGTAGACAAAACTGTTGTCCTACAACAGCTTAACATTTCTTTATTTATTATTGTTGTCACTTGTCAGTTATATAATTACTTACAGCAGTTTGAAGTCCCGCCAGCACACAGTCCATCCCTGACATAGACAGTAACATTCCTTAGAAGTATTCTCTTTCCCAGGTCTACCTTCCACCATGCATTGGTTGGTTTCCTGAGCTCTGTTATTGAGTAGGTGGTAATGTCTCCATCAACAGCCCTACCTGCTCCCCAGTCACCAGAAAGTGGATAAGTAGAGGACTGAGTGGCTGGTTTATTCAATGCATAGTTATAGCCTGTAATACAAATTTGGTTTACTAAATAAACGTACATACTTTATGGTAGCTAATATATTCTTTAGGAGTGGCCGTTCATTCTATCTATTATTTGCCTCTTTTATAAAGAAGTCAAACTTTGAGAGGGTAACTGGGGTTTGTGAAGTGTTCTACTACAAAATGGTTTTCAAGTGATCTAAGTCTTTTTTAAAATCAACATATAAGCACATTAACTTGCATGTATTAGTAGTATAGTAGGAGCAGACCTCTGTCATGGTATCTAAGGACAAGAAGGTTTTCCTGGTGTTTTTTTGTTGGCACCAGGTACCATGACACCTTGAAAGGTGCCTTTTTTGTGCACCAGTTTCATGGTGTGTTTTACGTTTGTTGTAATTGTATGATTAACTAAGTATTTATTATGCAGGGTTAGTTTATATTAGGGTTTGTATCGTGATTTAGATTGTGGGGTTGAGTATATAAAAATGAAGTTTTCTAGTATTGTAATGCTATTAATATGCAAGATGTTAACAGCGAAAGATGCGGAGATGAGAGTGATGAATGAAAAAGGGACTCTTTATGGTACTACGAGTGAAGTTGTATTTGTTTTGCGGAGTTCGTAACAAAGTGTTCTAATAGTTATGATGATGTTGGTACTTGTCAGAGGAGGGTCTATTTTTGGAGGTGTTACCGAGTTTAGAATTTACGAAGGCGCTGTTGAAGAATTACAAAAGACAAGAGCGTCTCCAGATAGAATCATAAGTGAAACTATTGGCGGATGATGAACATCTACTTTATCATGGATGTTAATACTGAAGGATTTGACAAAGGATGCAATCCCTTTTTATGACTATGATTGTTGGTCCAACTGGTTCAGGGAAGATGCAAGCGATTTCCTGAATGATTGAAACTAATCAGACTATAGCTTATTTTCTGTCGATAAAGATATATTACCGTTATGGTGCTTGTCAGAAGGCCTCTGACAATGTATCCGGAATGATTTTTCACAAGGGAACGTTAGATATTTCAATAGATTCAGGTCTGGTTCCATGGACATCCGCTAGCGTCAAGTGATATACCTCTCTCCAGAGGGACCACTGTGCTGCTCAACAGTGATAGCTGTGCAATAGTGCAACCAAATTATCCGGTATAGTCAGGGCCCATGGCTCACACAAACAACACAGAGTGTGGTTTGAATACTGGCTTTAATCTCACAAGGCAAAGTCCCAGGGTGGCAATTCACTAGGGTTATTGGCAAGACATGAGAATGAATGCAATGAATAGAAGTTAAGTCAGCCCTTTTATAGGTGAATTGACAGGAATTAACTAGCACATTATATATAAAAGTAATAACACAGGAAGTTGATCAAACAATGCAAACTGATATATAAATGGTCAACGAATCAGGTGAGGTAAATATTTAAAGCTATAGAACGCCAAGTGGCTAAAGGGCACCAGCGGAGTACAACTTCCCACTTATCAAGCAGTCTGCTGAAAGCTTTAGGTAAAAGTCTAGGCCATTATTCTCAAATGGTGAAGAGTAAACTACCCATTTACTATGAACTTTCACCAAAACCTACCACAATACAACGACAAGTTTCCCCAGAGATGGACAAAACAGATAAATGACAATTGATAATTTGATGGATGAAGTCAATGCTTTGTATAAAAAACATAGCCATCATTTGAACATAAGCTTCTGTTTTATTGTACAAACACTGTTTCTGAAAGGAAACCAAACAATTTCCTATTTGGCTTGCCAATGTTTTCTCGAAGGAGTAAATATGTGCAAGAAGCCTTTGAACAAGTGACGAAGAAGCCATACTCTTCCCTATGAATAGACACGACTCAGCGAAAGGATGGTCATCAAAAACTACTTGGAAACTTTGCATCGAATCCACCTATGATATTATGTGTACCCAATTGAAAGCTTATAAATACAAGTACAATTCAATTCATCTTACACGTATTTTTTGTTATTCATTTTTGTAACCCATTGTTAATACAATGACCAAAGCTCTGCAACTTAATTGAGAAGAATCGAGGCGGTGTTGTTATTACTCAACGTTGCGTTCGCTTCGATTCAAAACTCGGTAATAGCTAATGCGAAAAAAGAACGTATTAAGACTCTAATGGATTGTAATAAAGCTTTTATAAATCGAATGATACCATTGTCATCTGCGGCAGCGCAGCACAAAGGGTGTTGCTACTCTGGTTAGGAAATCAATGATAGACAATAAAAAATCATGCTACAAAAAAGAGGATTTCTAAATTCCCTACTAGGATCTATCATCAGCACAGTAGTCCCCGGTGTACTGACAACTGTATTAGGAGGGGAACGAAGATGAATATCTTCATATGAATGACGAGGAATAGGATGGCTACTTTAGCTCTAGATGACTTAAATAGGAGAGGAAAAGTTGTTGTAGTCGAAAAGGGCAACTCGGATCTGTTTCAATCGTAGATAGAACTTGTCAGAAACATTATATTAGGCAATGTTCCTCTGGAATCAGAACAGTTTATCGAGTTGCAGCGCTACAAGAAGGAGTTGCGCAAGCTAATCGGTAAAGGAACAGTCTATGATAAGCATAGAATTTCTAGTCACACCTTTAGAGGTAATCTTTTGGACCCTATAATCACACCTATTGGACTAGTTGTATCGTCAATAAAGCCATGAGTCGTCAACCTTTGACATTTTCTAGACAATATTATCTAGTGCGTGAAAATGAGTATGAGAGATCAATAAGAGATGTTGGCAATGATAACGCGGCAGAAAAAAGAAAAACACTCCCCTTTGTATTACAACCCTACGGAAGATAAAACGGTGAGAGATTTGGAACGAAGGCGAGAAGCTTTGTTGGAAACATCGGGTGAACCCGATTTGCCCGAGTGCAAAAAGTTGGACAAAAACGTTCAAAACATGCGTAGTTATTTGAGCAATGTCAAGTAAAGTTAAAATAGTCACCAACTGATGGATAACTGGTTCCCTGCAAAGAAACCATTGCGACAACCTAAATCATCAATAGTTAGTAGCACGATTATCAATGAAAATCCCGATCTCCTTTCACCAATCGATCCTACTCACTCCACATCAGTGTTATATGATACCGATGAACGATTGATAAAAAAGTGGTTCGATGCTGATAAATTTAACGAGTGGGTGGATGAATAGCGTATAAGGAACGAATGCTCGCTGTCGCCATCACACAATGGCAAAATGTGGATGCTGAAAACTTTGCCCTCCAATTATAATGGCAAAGATTTTCCCAATCACATCAACTCTGATTTTACAATGATAATGTATAAGTATCTGGACTTCATCGGAGGTATATGGGAAGAAGCTCTGCTAGATATATTGTATTCTTGTAACGGAAAAAATGTGACAGAGGGTAAAATATATCTGGAAAAGACAAATGTCTCTAGCAGAAGTGAAAAGTTATTCATCCTAATCGGCAACAGGAAATGCGTTGATGTAGAACAGTTGTATGATATTATACGAAAGAGAATGCATGAAATGTGTTTGGACAAAAAGTTTGCCATTTCTTACGACTAAGCGACCAACACGAGTTTTCTGACCAACAACGATCCCGAAACCAGGCTGAGTTTTTCCAAAGACTTGGCCTACATATTTGGATTTGAGCTGAGTGGAAAAACTGTGTATCCTCAAGGTAGCTACAACAAAGGCACATCACCCAATATAAAATGCAAATTAACCTCTTTACACGTCTATTCTAACATTGTCGACAATAGGATGGTAGGCGACACAAATGTGCCTTCGCTAAGAGTATTGCCAAGTAGGTGAAAAAGAACACCATAGTGTATCAAGAGTTTAAAAACCCGCACTACGTCAAAGACGCGACGCTGAATAGTTATCTCATTCAAGTGCTTATAACGAGCAATTACAGTGAGCAATGACCATTTGATGGTGGAACAATCATGCTGATGATTCACTTTAGAGAAAAAAAATCACAATAAGTTTGGTACCATGCAACATCGGAAACTCGAAAAATTTCTACAAGGAGTACGACAAAATGCAAGCTGGGAATGGAAGTGGAGTGTATCATGGACAACGAGTGACGCCTGATATGAGTTGAAACAGCTCATTAAAAGTTTCTCAACTATCCTCAAATTGGCAACTCTTCTACTGAAAAGAGCAGCTATAAGTCTAGGTAAGAGAGCGCTGCCTGTAGGTAGCAATGTAGCGCGTGATGTCATCAACAGACACAGTTTTGAGTCACCAGAAAAGAAGAGGAGATTGGCAGAACTCAACGATTTTGGAGGGGATGTGCTTGGCACAGTGCATCCAGATAGCATCAAAAGGAGCAAGACATTGACTCCGAGGAAGAAGAGAAGTCCTGGCAAACGCGTTGATTCCATATTTGCAAATAGAAGCCATAGTTGTCCAAGACAATGGAAGTGATATTGCGGGCATCAAACAAAGTGAATTGGTGTGGATGGGAGACTCACTTTATTCGATGTTCAACGAGATGAAGACTTCTATAGAAGGTAATACTGTCAAATACACCAACAATTATGGATTACGCTCCTACTTTTTCCAAATACTCGAAACTGGCACCACTGCAAAAAAATAGCAGGGACAGCTGGAGGGTTGGGTGTATGACAACTTGATGAGTAAAGATGCCACTAAACACACCGCCATGAACAAAAAAAGGAGAGGATTAATCAGGGGTTGGAAAACGTTTGAGTTTTCCGGCAAACCCCACCTCCCACTTTTCCATCAGGGAACACTTGTAGTTCCCGGTCTGAGTATGTAACTTGAGTTTGAACAGGCTTCTAGCAAATTGTCTTTGTTTGCTGCCAAGGAATCACCAGCTGGAGGAGTAAAGGTCTGAATTGACAAGTATGAATTGCATTTTTGCAAGGTCAAAGTAAACGCCATGATTCAAAACTCTAAAATCAGTTTGGCATTGAAAGGACATAATTAAATTTTTCTGATTGAGCGAAAGCAATTGAAGTTGTAAAGAATTTTCAACAGAATGGGACAGACAGATATAACATTGGAAGAGAACAAAAAAAACCCAAACAGATCTATTTAGGTTTGGCCGATCACAACGCTTTGAGCCAACATTTTACCAAGAACCCGCTTAGGAGGCAACACGCCAATGTCATGAGCATAGTATTGAGAGTAGGTGATTGTCCTGCTGGAAAGAGATTCGAGCCAAGCTATACCAGAGAAATTTTTGGACAGGAATATCACCAGTTTCTACACACCAGTGGATCTTTGCACGGCGGTAAAAGTATAGGTCTTGTGAGTGAACAATATCGAGATGGCACTACGATTTACGGATTCGACTTGACAAGTGATTTTGTCAAAGAAAGTTTTCACTTGATGAAAAATATCACAACAAGTGTGGAGACTCAGTTTAGCACCAACGCAACCAAAGGTTTGTCCCTGGTCACTTACTTTGCAAATAATGGTGTATTGGAGATGGATAGCATTCTTTAATTAGCTGTCGCAGGTGACGCAGTGCTCTAAATGACAAACAGTAGATGAACACCAAACATAATTGATTGATATTATCTTCAGATGATATCTGCCATGCCAAGGGTGTCCATGATGGGACTAGAGATCAGCTTTGGATGCTAATTGGTACTTTCCCAATGGGATGCTTTCATATTCAACACCCATTAGTCCCATAAAACCGGAGAGCACTGGTTGGCTGTGTATGCTGATGGGTCCCTCTCTCTCCCCCTCTCTCCCTCTCTCTCCCTCTCTCTCCCCTCTCTCCCCTCTCTCCCCCCTCTCCCCCTCTCCCCCTCTTCCCCCTTCCCCCCTCTCCCCCTCTCCCCTCCTCTCCCCCCTCCACTCCACCCCTCTGCCCCTCTGCCCCTCTGCCCCTCTCCCCCTCTCCCCCTCTCCCCCCCTCTTTCTCATTATAGTGCACTTTTATCCCCTACTAGTTGATCTGACCAGTTGACCTAGTAGAACCTCATAGTTAGTTGATATATTGGTTCAAGTCAAGTCTAGGGGAGTTTAGGCTGAGCCTAAGTACAGTTTAAGTTGAGTCAAGGGCGAGTCCAGATTGAGTTGGCTAAAAAAATTATCAAATTGACAAACAGCAAACTTGACTCTTAATTTTATTGATATAGAAACTTCCGTCATACAGAACCTGCTTCCTCTGGTAGCGTTGATATAGATGAAACCGTGAAAACTCTTACAATATATACCTACGCCAA
Organism: Cryptosula pallasiana; assembly: GCA_945261195.1. NCBI lineage: Eukaryota > Metazoa > Bryozoa > Gymnolaemata > Cheilostomatida > Cryptosulidae > Cryptosula > Cryptosula pallasiana. The sequence goes on along the minus strand of OX183130.1, from coordinate 61,772,117 downwards.
TTGGAAAATTCAAAGAAATGGGAAACACAAAATTAAATGAATGACAAAAGCTGTACGCTGTAAGTAGTGTTAGGAAACTAAGTTTGTCAGTTTGAGCTGGAGTTAAATGTACTTCACATAACATAAGCTCCTGAATTTTCAAAGCGTACTATTCTCAAACCTCACAGCATGGTCATTTTCAAATGCAGAAAATCGAGAAAGAGTTTTATTGGAAGATATAATAGAGATACCCCAGTGCCTACTACTGCACTTTACTAATAAGCAAATAAAAAGTCGCAGTTTTTGACAAAAATAAGCATTATTGCTGACCCATCAGACGCTAGCAACTCTTCAACTGTCTGTTGTTTACATCATTTTGCTGTAGAAGTGACCAAAAATTAACTTGGAGAAACAAGACAATTGCTAATTGGTAAAAAGAACAGCTGATTCTTTGATTGAAACTTTAATATGCTCACCTTGCTTGTAATAAAAAAAAACTCAAATGAACTTTACATTTCCATACAATAAAATCAGGCCACCATTAACTATAGATCTACAAACCAAAAGCTATGAGTGAGCTTGTGCACTGGGGAGTGATGAAGCTACTAGATGTACAACAGCCATATTGAGTTGGATGATTTATATACATCTGTCTCAACAGTAGCAAGATAAGTTGAACCCATAGTGAGGCATTCAAAATGGCCTGTTAACATCGGTATGAATATTGTTTTTATTTTTATTGCATTTGCTTTGTGTTGTGACTACTTTTATAAGTATAGTTCTAAGATATTAACTTTCAACCATTTTTTAATCATGTTAAGAGTACAAAGTTCTAACAGCTGAGGCACTGAGATACTGAACTAGAATAAAATACCGAGCTACCGAAAATTCAAAAGTCTGATCACGAATAATTTCATCCCGTTGATTTAATAAATGGGTGATAGAAATTTGTATGATGATATATATGATTTGTATGATTTGTATTTGTATATCATTTCTCACTCTGGCAATTTGTTTTTGTTACCCCAAATCTGTCTTTTTAATAAGCCTTGCAATAATAAAGTATTTCTTTTTAACTTATAAAAATCATTAATTTCAATCTGGAAAACCATTAACCTCTAACTGACACTTCTCTCTCGAGGTTTTCGCTAGTTAACCCAACTATTTTTGGTTACGTTTACTGTTTGAGTTGCTCCACAACACTGTTACTCACCACTCATACCTAACATAAACATTTAACTGTAAAGTCTTTGAATATAAACAACAAGAAACATCAATTTAATTCGCTGCAATTAAAGTGCTTCACAATACAGAGAAAAAAGTCAATATACTCACCCCAGGTGTGGTAGATAATAGACAGTAATATTACTAATTCAGTTGTAGTAGACAACATGATGTGGTGTAATTTAACTCTATTTCTATGTATGTATTACATTTCCATCGATGACTGCGTACTATATGGTTATGTAGCTGTCACGTCTTAACCTAGTCACTATGTAAAGTCGATTGGTACACTACTCATGGATAAACATTACATTC